>VUYV01000009.1:6706339-6719090 GCA_008711295.1 Anarhynchus alexandrinus | reverse complement strand
TTTCCCCCAGAGCAACTTTAACTTACTTTTTAAATACAGGAGAAAATGAGGTCTTAATTTGACCTCTCAGTTAACTGGAAAGTAACAAGAGTAGCCTGTCATGAGGAAGCAAAAATGGTTATGTGCTCATGCTCTAAAAAAAGGCTATGTGTCCCCTAATCTCTCAGGGAGAATCAGTAAATTTGATTAGATTTTGTTTTGAGGGGGTGAGTGAGCCTTTATATCTCTCTTATTAATGTTATCCCACCTTGCAGAAGAATAATAGCAACCTGTCTATATCATTTTATTATTTAGATGTTCACCCACAGAGAGAAAGGTATTACTCCTAAACCAGTTTCTGTATTTCACATCAAGCTATCAGTGCAAACATTCTTTGGCATGGGGGTCACAGTACAGCTCTTTCCATCAGATGTGCTTTTTTGCAGAACTGGAACGTGATATTCTAATACTCAATACAATATATTCATTGAATATATTCAATGCAATTTGATTTTGTATAAATTACAATGTAGGCAAAGAGCAGCCCAAACTACTGTGAAAAGGCTGTATCTAATCTCTTCTTGCAAAAGAGATGTAGTAAATTGATTAAATCTAGTAAAAGATTTGATAAACCACCACCATCCTAAAGGAACTGTAGGAAAGGACCTCAGGTTAAAATATCTTTTCTAACTGTTTTAACAACTTGACTTTTTTATTAAAAGCCACCTTTAATTCAAAAATTCATTTTGAATGAGAGCTGCCATGATGTCAGTTTATAATGTGGAAGTCACATTGGTGGTGGAATCAAATCACACTGAGACTTTAGATGCAAGTAGGTGGATGAGTACCGGGGTTAAGGACCCTGCTGAGACAGGTGCAGCATTGGTTAGTGCTCTAAACCAGATAACAGCTTTTGGCACCAACAGAACAGGAAATATAGCTGCTGCAAGATTCCGTTTGCCCTCCAGGATCTGGAAGGAATTTAGGTTCCCATTTCTTCATTTAGGAAGGTATATTTGTAATTCAGATCCTGTCAGTGCTCCTACATCAGTGTTTTAGATAGAAGAGGAATGAAGTTTTAAAGCAAAATGGTTGTCCTCATTTACCACATCTTTGTTTGTGCTGCAGAGCAGTCTCAGAGCACACAAGCTGAATTCCCTTCAGTTGAAACTCGAGTGGACTTCCAAGGAGAGGAAGCAGTGAGCCTGCAATTGCTAAGAGGTGTTCAGATAAGACCAGACTAGAGCTAATATGAAATAAAACCTTTGAAATAAATTTAGTGTAGGTGTCATGTCTTCAGCTCGGATTGGTTTTGTCCTTGAAACTCGCTCCTACTGTAGCACACTAGTTGCTAATGTGGACATAACGTTTCCAAATACCAGATCAGATTCTTTGTATCATCCATGCCAGTTCCAGCATTACCACAGTAAACGCCTTGTGGTTAAATCAACATGCAGCTTGTGGAGGTCTTTGAACGAAGTCATGCTACCTGCCTTTCTCCCTGTCAAAAAATGAGTGCTTCTCACCATTAGCTGACTTGGTTTTGAGGGATCCAACATGTGGGTGGTTTTTTTGTTTGGGTTTTTTTCTTTTTTTGACTCTAATACTAGCTTTCCTTTAACATCTGAAAGATTAGTCTAGTTTTTCAAGAAAAGTAAAAAACAACAATAAATAGTTAATTTATTTTTTTCTATAGGTTTTACCAAATATAATGTGTTCCTAAATTTGGCATAAATTTGATCCACTTGCTTCTGATTGAAGGCTAAATAGAAAGGAATATTTCTTTTTTGACTTACATAAGCATACGTTCTTTTAGACTTTGCATTATTTGCATATATTGAGGTATTTTATATTCTCTGTATCACTGAAATTAGCCATCTGTAGGATTGCATAGATGTGATCTAGTTGGACCTGTTTTGAGGAGGGGCTTGCACTAGGTGACCTGCAGAGGTCCTTTCTAACTTAAATTGTGCTATGATGCTATGATTTTGTGGCATAGCAACATCTACCTCAGTTGTGTATAAGATTTAGAGTAACAACTATATTTATTGCATACTTTTCTTGTTATAAAGCACAGGAATATGTACTAATATTTTTTGCCTGTTTGTTTTCTTCTTAATGCAATTAAAATAATGGACATCTCATCATGAGACCTGTGCTGAACACTCACATTACAATGAAGTAAAGAGTAAATACTAAAAAAAGTCTGCAAAGAAGCTGAAGTATAATGATTTGATGGCTAAAACAATCTTAGACATTTCTACATTTGTTAATATAGAAAGAACGGTATAAAATAACATAAATGTCTGTAGCTTTGTTCAGAAATGTGTCACCAGTGAAGTAATAACTCTGTACTGGATATTGCCTTTTTAGCACAGATTTAAGACTTACTCATGAGATAGCGTGTATGTGTTAAACTGATCCCTGCTGACTGCACTAACATTTTTGAAGCTTCAAACTACCTTTAATTGTAAGGTTGCACTATTATGACTTTAGCAGTCAGCTGCATATTTTTTGCAATAAATGTCTGATTTCATTCATATAGCACAAATTAATAAAGTACATATTTAATAAAATTGTTAAAGAGCTACACATGCAATTCGTCAATGGTGGAGTTTTACAACAGCTTTCCATCTCACCTTGCTGAAACATACGTCTTCCAGTAAAAAATTAAATGAGGATAAAAATACAGTTAGAAGAGACAAAGTGGGAGGGCAAATATGTGCTTGCTTTCTGAAAGGTTCCTGCTGCCATAGGTAGTGTCAGTCCTTGTTGGTTCTGACACAGAGTGCGCAGGTGGATAGTGATGAATGACCACAGCTGGGTGCTCCCAGACCCACTGAATGATGGGCTGACATGGTACATCAGTTCATCTCTTCTGATAAAAGAGTAGAATGTGTTTAATTGAAGAAAACAAGGTTTGCAAGCACCAAGTGACCCTCTGATGTTAGTGACTACCTCAGAAAACCAGATACACAAGTAGTTTCTCTGCTCTCTTGTATGGTATTCCTATAAAAAAAAAAAAGCCACTTGAAATCCTGCAAACCCTTGCATATGTACATACCAATACCTGGTTGCCATCCCTAACAAAGCACAAAGCATCAAAACACTGAAGAATTTGGTTAGTAATGTTATTTTTAGGTCAATCACGTAACTGTTTATTTAAAAACCTTTTCTCCAAGATACTATGTTCCCTTTGTCAACCCAATATTGTTTCTCCAGTTGTAAAACTGGAGTGTTCAGCAATATTAAGATTCTTGTTTATTTGTTGGTAGGAGATTAGCTGTAAAAGGTCAGTCAATATGAAAGAGCAGTGAGGCTATCTTCTTTTTTGACTACTCCTTTAAGAGTGAAGTGAACCCTGCTGGACGACAAGTCCCCATGAGTCAGGAGCTGGTCTGAGACAGTCCGTGATATAAAAAGCCATACACTAGATGCTCCTCCATATGTACTTTATATCTTACTTACTTTGTTTTTCCCTTTAATCTCCAAGAAAAGTTATCTAGCCTGAAAGATATTTGCTGTTCATCTGGGAGAAATCAGAACTGAACTCATTTAGAGAGTGATATCATCCTCTGAAGTTTGACAGCGTGACAGGGCAGGTGGGCACCCACTGTGTTTACACAACAAGAATCTAAAATAGGAGACTCTTCATTTTCTTTGAGTATGTTTCCCTTAGGGGGGCTGCAGAAAAACAGGATTTTTTTTTTTTTTAAAAAGCTTTCTTAGGTTGGGATCTGGTTGGAGGTTTTACTAAGAGAGCTGCATCAAAATGTAACTTCAGTGATCTGTAGATTTAGAATATATGCCGTTTAAGCCTTATCTCCAGCATGAATAGCATTCAGTTACTATATTAAAATAAAATGACCATAAGTTTCAAGAAAAATAGTTAGCCTATACATGTTTATACACTCTGTTTCAGCCCTAATAAACATAGTTTAGAGATGTGCCAGGGACAGTTTAACAATGAAAAACAATTCCCTGTGGCTGCGTACATTCACTTTAAAGATTTCTAATTTGCTAAATATTTGCTTCCACTTTTCTGTCCAATTTCATTATGTATAGTTGGGCTTTTAATTTGCATTCCTTTCTCATCATAGTTTACTCGCACAGAATGATACTTTTAATTATTTTCCTTTGTATAGTTCCCTGAAATATAGTACTTGGAATGGAAAAGATTCCAGTTATTCAAATCGTTATTGTAAAGGGTAGTAAAATCTGGAAAAAAGCCACATCTTTTTTACTGTAGCTGACACACTACATTGATCTAGGAGGAAATCTGTCTATTACTGAGACAGATGGGGGAGCTCTGGGACTCGGTTTAACATGGTTGCAGCTACTGCGGATGCTGATACCGTACACTGACAATAGCTGCAGTCTGAAAAGCAGAGTTTACATGCCTGAAATAAATTGTTTTGATTAGAACCTTTAGGAAAGAAAGTCATAAGGTACAGTTTTATTGACTACTTGCCAAACAACACAGACCTGTGCTCTGTAAGCTTGTTTTGCTCTTGTAAGTCAGGCACCAACTGGGCTCTTATTTTCTAAGGTTAGGGACTTACAGCATAATACATTATCATTTACTCTGAATTATTACACAGACAGTAAAATGGGAAAGAGAATTCACATTCAGCTCTAAGTGTAGTTGATCTTAGGAAATATATTTTTTAAGGGGACTGTGCAGTTTTCCATCTTCCATGAGTATATAAGAAATTGGATATTGACAAAAATGTTTTCAAAACAAAAAGGCACATGAAAACCAAATATGTGGCAGTCATAAAGGAAAGCAGAATATTAACACCCCTAATTATTAGCAAAAGCTCACTATTTTATTCTAGAATCTGGTTTTTTTAGGTGCCATTTCAGCTTTTTATTTTACTGAGGGTCAGAGACCACTGTATTCATGGCATAATGCTATTGTAATCACCTAAATAGAACTGGAACAATTGTTATGCAAGGCAGAGCTAGGATTTTCTTCCCCTAAGCAAGATCTATATAATATATTATCACTAAAGGCATTATTTTTTGCATTGTTCTTTTGGAAATTAGTATGTACAGGTACCAGTACGTCCATTTATCATTGTCTGTTCTGGTCTAATGCATTTAAATATTTAGTCCGATAGCTAAAAGAGAGCACATCAAATTTTGCATTATGTTGTACCGCTCTAATGATAGAGTTCTGGCTTGTTTATTGCCACTTTGCTTTTTAAAATCAGCATCTTCCTCTGAAGATGACTTTTATTTTAGATTTCTTATTTTTTAAGGCATAGTAATTTGAATAATAAAAACAAGTGAGATCATTAACTGCATCCTCCATATACAACTATGAATTTAATTTTATGAATTTCCAAGCTAGATACAACATCAAGCTGCTGCCTCGTGCCCAGCTACTTCAGCATATTGATTTGTATTGTTATTGACTGTAAAGGCTAGATAGCTTTTAAACCTTCCTACAATGAACGTTACCAGAGTTGTTTTATATTTTATTTCCCACTTAGCTGAGTCAACTGCTTATTTTCATGGCAGAACCTGAGAGGAACAAAGAATAGATTTCAGCATATTCATATCCCTTTTCTCGACTATGAAGGAAGTTGATTGACAATTACATGACAAAAGTAACAAATTGACATTGTGGTTGCGAGTGAGTTCAATCCAGCCGTGATGTAGGCTTGAGAGCCCTCTGCAGAACAAAGCTCCTGCATCGCATCATCTAAAAAGTCTGTTCTTCAGTCAGCCATGCTAATGGGAATGCTTCCTGTCCTTTCTAACCAGTAAATCTACACCTACATATTACTATCAAGATCTAGACTAACACATACATGTTCAAAAGCAGTTAATTATTTGGCTGGGGGTCCATTACTGACTCCTTCAGTAAGATTGTATTTCAACAGGACTATATTTTCTAAATTATCGTTCCTTAAAAATAAGACTGCCTCAGGAAACCCCATTATTAAGCCAGCTTGTGTCTTAAGCAATCATATTGCTCGGAAAACAGGCGATATATTCAGGCTCCTGATCCGAAGCATCTCTGAAACAACCTTTCTCCATTGACTGGGTGCAGGAACCTTCGTGAATTATCTGTCTTCAGTTTGTATGAATACTTCACCCCAGACTCTCAACCATAACAAAACATATTCTAGTTTTTACTTAATTTGATGAACTCTGAACAGAACCATTACTTCTCAGGAGTGAAATCTTGGTGTTACAATAGACAATACTGTGAAAGTTTTGTCTCGGTGCTCAAGAGCAGTCAAAAAAAAGGAAACAAAATTTTACAGTTTATTAGGAGCAGAATAGAAAATAAAATAGAAAGTATCATTATGTCTCTGTGTAAACCTGATTATTGTGCAAAGCTCAAAAAAAAAGCTAACAAAGAAGTTGACTGATAGAAGGGCAATAAAAATAAAAGCATGGGACAACTTCCATGTAAGGAAATAAAAAACCCAACAAACAAACTAAGATGACCTGCGCTCTTAATGTTCCATAGAGATAACACAGAGTAGAAGGGACAGATTTCTGTAATTTCCTGAGTGGCAAGGAATAAATAAATGGGACTAGCTCTTCACAGTCTCTTCTGAAACCAGAGGACATCAAATGTTTACCTAAAATACAGAATGGTGGGCTAAATGAGTCCTTGGTCTCAGTCATTGCGGTCATTATGTTATGTTTTTGATCTAGTGACAAGCATTCTATATAAAAAAAGGGCCAGACTATTTTTTTTCCCTTATGTTCTATGTAGGATTGTGTTTTATGATCCAGTTCAATTTCCATTTTTCAGGGTAGACATAATAATATAAAAGGGACACAGAGGGTTTTCTCAGAAAGGCTGTTTTAATTTTCTCATTTACACAAAAATAAATCAAATTGAAACAAAGATATGGATTTTTCATTGTATTTGGCTAATGTAATACTCAGTGTCTTGTGTGGATCCAACACATTGCTGAAAACATAGTGTGATTTATTAAAAGAGTTATTTTTATGTTTAAAAACATGGATAAGCAGTGTCGATGTCATTTGCGTATGCCAGACAGAGACAGTTCCCCTCCTTCCATATTGAAGTGGACAACACACCAGTTAGCTGGCTAGTGCTGTCAGCTCCTGCTGGTTGTCTTGGGTCCTAGTTGACCATTTCCAATCTCTCTGATGATTTAAAGCCAGAAAACTTGGTGAGAGATTATCTTACTAAAGCCAGAGGTCTAAAGGTATTGGTTATCCTATATTCCAGAGCCAAGGTACAGATCCAACGGATCCCATTGCTTTTGTAAATCTGGGGCTTAACGTACCATATAGAATCCATATGAGCATGCTTGAACTGAAGTAACTGAAAAACTAATCGCAATGCATTTAACTAGCCCTGTATAGTTTTTGCAGATCTATACAATAAACAGATAAAGAAAGCATAACATGGGATAACTACATTTTACAAACTTTGATCACATTGTAGTATTTCTTTGGAATATGTCATCTTGCCAAAAGGTAAAAGGACCATATGATCATCTAGAAGGCAGCATATGCAATTAAATATGGTAGCAAGTACAAACATATGTTTAATCTTCCCACTTCATCAATATAGAAAGCTCAAGAGTTTTTGTCCGCACAAGCCAACAAATCTTAAGGCTTAAACTGTCTTTGTGCTACTCCCTTTCTCTTAGTTCCATAGTTATATCTCTCACAAAAAGCTGTATAGCATTATTTATTTTTCAATAACTTAGAGAAAAACTCCTACTGAGGGTAAAACTAGATGTATCCAGCCAAAGTAAAAACAGACCATAAGTGCCTAAGAATGTACTGAATTTGTTCACTGGGCTTTACACATTGTACAGGATCCATTTATACTGAAATGAGATAAAATCATTCAGACTTTTGACAAACAAAACAAACAAACAGAGGCATCAATCATCTCAGTGGACTATAAAGTGGAGCACTGAAAAGTTGTACTGGGACAGTGTTTGTTTTATTTTTTGGTTTTGTTTCTGTTTTTCTCCCAAACAGAAAACTTCTTAGAACTAAGGACCATAAGAAACTGTTAATTCAGCCAGTATAACCCTCTGTATATCACAGACGCTTAAGTTTTACACAATGACGGCATACTGTGTTCTTTAGTTTGTATTTGGCTAATGCCTCCTCTTCAAGAAGTTGGTCAGTCTTTATTTAAAGATACAAAGAAAGAGAGAATCTTCCATACCTCTAGTAATTTGTTCCAGCAGTTAATTACACATACTGTTAAATCTGTGTGCTTTATTTCTTATCTGAATATAGTTAAGTTCTTGCTTGAAGATATTATTTTTAGTATGCTTTTCCCCTCTAGATTAAACAGCCCTTTAGTGGCATGTATTTTCTTCCTGTGAAGCTACTTACACAGTGTAACAAAATCAATTCTCAGTTGCTGCCTTTTTAAGAGCCAGACACATCCAGTTTTTTTTATTTGCTCAAGTTATAGCATTTTCTACGGATTTTGAGTGTTTATGGCCCTTTCCTTAAATAGATTGCAATTTTCGGTTTTATAAAAAAAGAAGTGACTTCTCATAAGGATACTCAAAAATTTATGGTACCTATGCCATATATAATGAATTTGGATCTTTGGTCCTACGCCACTGCTTATCTTCTCAGGAATTGTGTTAGGCCTTTTTATTTGTTCTTTTTGAGTAATACTCATTCTGGAAACTCATGCTGGGTTGTTTTTCTTCCATTATTTCCTCTCAGAAACTACCATTTCCATGCATGCCCTATATTTGTTTCCCTGAGGGAGAAAGGGTCAGCCTTTGGGTAGAGTTTCTCTATAACCTTTTGCTTAGTTCTCACTTGCGTTTGCTCCCCTTCCACTTCACCTTCATAAGATGAGAGCTGAAAGCCTGTGTCTGCATTACAAATGGCGTGGCACAAGAGGAATGGATCATTAGAGTGAAAGAGCTGGTGCTGACTGTGCAATATTTATACTATTTGGAGGGGTTTGCTTTACAGCAGTTTGGTCAGTGGTTCAAATGCCTACTGGCTTTTGTGGTACATCAGGCACATTCTGGCTTAGAGTCAACAGAAGGAAATCCAGTTTGAATGCCACAAGACCTCTTACATCATGTTAAGCAGAGCATGGTATTGGGATGGTAAGGAAGTTTGCCATGAAACTACAGTCTTGATGTGAACTAAAACATAACTGTAGACATTCCTTAGAGTTTCTGGGCCACTCTTCCAAACATAATGTTATCTGGAATAACTAATTTTTCATTAATGCTTAAACTTTTTTGTCTTTATTTTGTATTTTCCTTTTTTAATAATTATTTTGATAATGTAATTTTGGAAAAATTCAAAATGATACATTACTTCAAAATCAAAATCTTTCATTTGGAAAAAAATCATGTGAAAAGATTAATTTTATTTAGCACTTCATTATCAATTTTTTTTTTCTTAAATCCACCTGTTAAATTTAAACAGAACAGATCTTGTGAATATTTTGTTTGACCACAATATCATGTTACTCAGTGAAAAAAAAGTAAATTTACACCAAAAAAAAAGTCATTTGAGCAACCGTCTCTAATTATAACTTTTCCCTCACTCATTATTACTTTAATATAAACTTATAGCATAGACCTAAGGGAGGGAACAAAACCAGACTTATGCTAAAGTCATGTGGGTCAAGATAAACCTTAAACTTACATTACTTAGGATTACTTAGGATAAGGAATCACGGGAAAAACAGTTGTATCAGGAAGAATAGATCAAGAGGCAGTCAGTGAGCAGATAAAGGGAATAATATTTTATCTTAACAATTTCTTAGCAGTTGCCCAATTTGATGATGAACTATTGCTACTTGTTCATAGCTATTGCAATGCAGCAATTTATTTGAAAACTATTTTTACTGTATCCTGTGAGGGAAATAATGTTTTGGTTTATATAAAGTGTTGTTTTAATCAATGTTAATTAAAATATGATACTAGTAAAGTGTCTAATATTTCTCTAGTGATCTTATTCATCTGCTCTCTGAGGGCATAGTAAGATATCAGATTTTTAATTGCTTCTTAATATGTTTTTTCATGATGAGTGGAATGCTCTTATACAAGATCTTTTTTTTTTTAATACCACATTTTGACAAATAAACAGTGTGTCCATGAAGTCTCCGTCTACATAGGGTATTTGCTACTAGGAGTAGTACCTATACCATTGAAAGTAATTCTCTGGGCCAGTCCTTGGGGAAAAAAGGATTTGTAGCTGTGGTCCACAGAATCATAGTCTGTACAATGAAAATCAATGAAATAAATTTAATTTAGTCTACATTTTTAATCTGAAATATGGCAGACTAGAAAAATATTCAGAAAAAATAAAAATAAAAAAACCCCACATGCAGACAACTGAGTTCTGTTGTCTTCTTCATCTGTAGTTGGAAGTGTATATGAACCATGAATCCACTAACATACTGTATAAACATAGAGTTTTAAAAGTAGTGGCACATTCATATCATGGAATCATAGAATGGTTTAGGTTGGAAGGGACCTTAAGGATCATTTACTTCCAATCACCCTGCCATGGCCACAGACACCTGCCACTAAACAAGGTTGATCAAAGCCCCATCCAAACTGGCCTTGAACACTTCCAGGCATGGGACATCCATGATTTCCCTGGGCAATTTGTTCCAGTGCCTCACCGCCCTCATAGTGAAAAATTACTTCATAAGATCTAATCTAAATCTCCCCTCTTCCAGTTTGAAGCCATTCCCCCTCATCCTATCTCTACATACCCTCGTAAAAAGTCCTTCTCCAGCTTTCTTGTAGGCCCCCTTCAGATACTGGAAAGCTGCTATAAGGTCTCCTCGGAGCCTTCTCTTCTCCAGGCTGAACAACCCCAACTCTCTCAGCCTGTCCTCGTAGGAGAGGTGCTCCAGCCCTCGGATCATCCTCATGGCTCTCCTCTGGACGCGCTCCAGCAGGTCCATGTCCTTCTTATGTTGAGGGCTCCAGAGCTGGTTGCAATATTCCAGGTATGGTCTCACAAGAGCAGAGTAGAGGGGCAGAATCACCTCCCTCAACCTGCTGACCACATATAGAGTGATTTGACAGATGAAACTAATGGAGAGATGAATTAGTTCTCCACCAATGTTCTCCTTTCCAATAAGTGACTGTCATGGTTTGGGCTGGGCTGGCCAATAAGCAAATGACAGATACTGTCTTTAACCTCTGTCTCCTTTTCCAGAAGAGAAGGGAGAGAATAAGAGAGATAGAGACTTATGGGTTGAAAAGGAAACTAAAACTACTTTAATGAAATATTTATAATAAAAAAAGAGATAATAATATTAATGAGAAAATAATGAAATATATATACAAATATGTACAAAACCACTATTGAGCTCCCAGGATGACAATCGCAACACTGGCAGGCACTGGGAAAGTCCCAGACTGGACTCAGCAATGGACGGGAACTGGATTCCAGATCTGGATTCAGGAGCACACGGATCAGGATCAAAGGCAGACGAACAGAGTCTTCCTGGAACGCCAGCCATTGAAGAGAGAGCCTGACCCCTTTGATCCCTCAGCTTTTACACCGAGCATGAGGCAGATGGCATGGAATACCCTGTTGGTCAGTGTTGGGTCACTGTACTGTCTGCTCCTCCAGGCAGGTGCAACCCCTCTACGCTTTTCTGCTTCTGACCCTTCAACGGGGCAAATAACCAAGTGAGCTGCCCTTGGCTGTTATAGCAACAAGTATAGGCAGGAGCCTCTCTGCACACCATTCATTAGCATCAACTATAAACATCAGATCTTGTCTGCTAGAAGCATACACTGTCTGAAAAAGATGCTGTTAATTTCAGAGAGTGCAGTTCGTTAGAAGAGACTTAACGGAAAAGTAAAACTACAAAAAGGGAAATTGGTTCTGTTTTACCTCAAACCAGGACAGTGACTCAGCGCTACTCTCATTTCAGGATGCAGTGGAGATGGCTGAAGGGAACTTCTGAAAGGAGCTGACTAAAATTGTTGATTAATAGGTTTAACAGTTGAACTGAAGTGTTACATCAAATAGCAACAGTTTTTGTTGTTTTTTTTTAAATTGGGAAATAAAAAAATAAAATGTTTTAGAAGTGTTTTAAAAAATATTTTTTGTTAACCTTTGTTTCCCTTTAATAGAAAGATAGAAAAGGAATCATAATGGATCCTGTTTTGATTGCATGTAGAAAAGGGACCTCATTTGCATAGGAATGAAAAGTTATCTAAGTGGCAATCATAAATCTAACTTAATAGCATACCATATGAGCCATGGTTGTGGCTCAGTTCATGTTTGTAAACACAATGCATGCTAATATATTTCACTCCAGAACAGAAATTATTATGTGCGTTTTTATTTTTTTTTTTNTTTTTTTTTTTTTTTTTCCAGAACAATCACACTTTTTTCTCAAGGTGCTCCATACAATTTGACATAGTCTCACATTCCAGTATAAAACTGTTTCAGTATTAGAATCAGTTGAGTTTGGATAAGAATGAAAAGTAGATGCTTTTTCTTTGTTGACTGGCTTGTTTAAAAACAAAAGACACAAAAAATGAGGTGTTTTTTTTGGTCTAATGAGGCTCAGTTACCATCCATGAGAAAAAAAATCTGAAGAGAATATAGAATCTAATGATACTGTTTAGGTAGCAATGAATTTATATAATTTGTTTTGATCCTTACTCAGTATACATATCTACTGCCTTTTATTCTCAGAATTTCCACATAGTCTGTTTTAGTTACATCCACAAAGAAAGAAAGAAGGAAAAAAAAAGAAAAAGGAAAGAAAGAAAGAAAGAAAAATAAA
>VUYV01000009.1:6499530-6706308 GCA_008711295.1 Anarhynchus alexandrinus | reverse complement strand
CCCCCCCCCCCCAAAAAAAAACCCCAAACACTGCCACCTAAACCCCACCAAAAAAAATCCTGTGGAATATATCTTTTTGACAGCATTTCTCAACTATCAGTCAATTCCATATGAATATTGTGTTCACCTTTAGCGTCAGAATAAGGACCAGCATTGTGCAAACACTGTAAGTAAAACATTAGTATCAACACATAGATGGGGCTTGGATGGGGCTTTGAGCAACCTGGTCTAGTAGAAGGTGTCCCTCCCCATGGCAGAGGGGTTTGAACCGTTATCTTTAAGGTCCCTTCCAACTCTAACCACACTATGATTCTATGATTCTGTGATTCTTCAGTCTTCAAATATGTTCATTTCACAGATAATATAATATTTCTTAATTAAACACTTCTGTTATTCAGCAGAGTCCACTTTTTTTCTTCCAGATGGATTTTGTGAATCCAGTCTATAAAAAGGAATCACATTCGAGTTTTTTGTGTATATTAACGATATTGAGTCATTTCTTAAAACTAAGCACTGGCTTGTTCTTTAGAAATTATCTGGATCTTCTTTATTTTTAGAATTTACTGTGCCCTGACTGGAATGTTATTAGATCATAAACTTGAATTTGATGTAAAGAAAATCAGGAGCACTTAAAAATTTTATTTGTCAGGTTTTATCTACCTAGTACAGTATGTGATGATCTGACCTGCAGTTTTCCTTCTGATGAGCTACCTTTAGGGTTGCAAACTGTGTCTCTACTCTTTCCGCAAAAGAAATGACATGGTTTCTTACACGTTCCACCAAAAGTAATTATTTTCCTGTAGAACACTGGAAAGAACAGGACAGTCAAACAACTACTCAAGTACAGGGAATATCCAAATTGGTGTCTTAATTTTGCCTTTGGACATTTGATCATAATCCCCATTATGCCAGTTGAAACTGAATTTCCTAGTCTGAGGGCAGCATTGGCCCTATGTGATTAATGGGTTCTGGCAAATTAAATTAGCTGTAGAATCATTCAATTTGTTTCCTTGTTTCTAGTGATCAGATTACTGAATATGTCACTCATCATCAGCACTTTCCTACCAGTCCTTGTCCATAAAACTGGATTTGTTAACTTCTTAACATGTTTTTTTTTTTCCCTTGCATGTACACCATATTATTGACATTATAAAAGAGGTCCAGTTTTGTTTCATTTAATTTTATAACATGGGGAAGAAAAAAAAGGCATCAAATCATGCAAATTAGTCTTAATAAGCCAAATGGATGTCAAGGTGTGCTGTTCAGCACTACTGCCTCCTACAATTATTGTGATAAAGACCAATAAAGAAGGTGTGTGTGTGTGGCCTCAGGGAAGCATTGTCTCTTCAGGAGGTGAGGAACATACTATCATTCATATACTCTCTTTAGATGAAATTTTAATCTATGAGGAGTTCCTGCCACCCTTAAAATATAGCAATAATTACTATGCGAGATATGTGCCATAGCCTGGTCTAATTATTAAGGTCAGTGCAAGCTTTATAACTGACTTTACAGCTTGCAGAATTAGAGTCTTTTTTAAAATACTACTGGACTGAAACTTATTACAAACATGACACAAGACACAACTAGACTGCCTGTCTTAGGTCTTAAACAAGTCTGTGCTTGGGGGGAAATCAGGCATCTTATCTAGGTAACAAAAGGAGGGACTGAACCCAGCAGGCATGAGCCCATGTGAGGAAGCTAGGCATATCCAGTATTCCAGGCATGCAGCAATGGTAATTTATAAGAATAATGCTAAAGGAACATAGGAAGATTGAGCTAAGACGGTCCCCTGGGCCACTAAATCCAATTGCCTGCTACCACAGGCATCCATTCCACACCTTGTAACTTGCATTTACAGGGCATTCGGTGTCTTTTCCACAGTATTTCACACAGTATTCTACTTATAATCTCTTCATAGCTTTGCTCAGTCATACTATTACTAAATGTTATTGTATTTGCCTTTTTTATAATTATATCATAGTGGTAGGTCATAGCCATGCTATGAACAATGTTACAGCCACATCCTTCTTCCATTGAGTCTTTTCCAAGTAACAAGGTCTTGCTTATAGATGTTTTGTTCTTTGTAGGTTTTCTCATATCCATCCATGAATACACGACACCGTATTTTGTGGTACTGACTTTTATGTGACAAATGAGAGGTCTGAGAAGTCACTGGTCTACAGCTCCTAGTCCAAACTGATGGGCTGGAGTCAAGGAATACAACAGGTTAGTCTTCTATCCATAGGACAAAACCTACTATGTACTCACAACTTTTAAAATGCCCATCACCATCTTGTCTCACCTGCAGATGGTAGGAAAGAAACTGTGGTCTATTCCTTTAAGTTTAAAGGTATGCAGAAGGAAGAGGATGTGAAAAATCACAGAAGTTTATAGATCAACATTTTATAAGATTCCACTCTAAGAAGTATATTTTCCAAAATGGAATATGCAGAAGTATGCTTTAAATGTATTAAACTATGTTAAAATGTAGTGTTCGCTTTCAACACGAATAGATGTAAGCATTTTGTATGCATTTTATGATGTATGTATTTTGGAAGTAGGAAAGTTATTTGCTCTTTCAGCAGTAGGTGCCCTGTATAACAGCATAGGTTAGGATTTGTTAGCCAATTTACCCATTTTTAAACGAGTCAGTCATTACCTTTTTAAAAGAGAAATCATATAACAGAAAACATCTATAAAACTCTCAGTTCATTTCCGCTGATCATATAGCTTTTTCTGTGGAATTACAAAATGCTAAATGGCTCATGAGGGTGAACCATAGCAAATAGAATCCTGATGTTCACTTTCTTATTATGCAACATGACTGTGAAAATGTCCCAATAGGTGTAAGAAGGAAATGGAATGAGGTGATAAATAATTTATAACTAGAGAAAACTAATCAGAACTCCTCAATTCCCATTGTCCCCATACAGGTGCTCAATTACTTCTTCGAAGAGGCCAAGAGACCAATAACCTGACGTCTGGGATATAAATGAATTTTATTATTAAGGAAGATATTAAAACTTATATAAGTACACTAAAGTAGCTAATCTAAATTCTGTACAGATTTTCTAACAACCTTTCATGTCCCCTTCCTGATGGGGCTTCTTGCATGGTGGTGAGTTTTGCTAGAGCAATCTGCTGATCTTATGTAAAAATCAATGATTTCACCTTTACCACAGTCAATTTTCATGCATTCTCAGTGGTTTTTGCAATTTTTTTTTTTAATACATTACCCTGGTCCTTTAAAGAACAAAATTTTCTTTCTATATAAAGAATATATATATGTAAAGAAAAGCAAACAAAAAAGCATCAGTGTTTCATATGATTCCATCTTCAGAGTTCACTATTCCAACTTCAACAGCCTACAGAAGAATAACCATGCACAATTTACAATGTGAAGAGTGTGCATTTAACATCCGTACATGAGATGTAGAGTTGACCTATTTGTAAATGGGCTAAATGTGATTAAGGATAAGAATTGTTTGAATAGAGCCAGCAAAGCTGGTTAGAATATTTTAATTAAACTTTTTTTAAACTTTTTTTTAACCTTCATAAAAAAATAATAGCAACTGTCATCCTCATGTTTTGTCAAGTCATTCTTTAGCCCCCAACCCCTCTCTGGAAACAACAGGTATACAATATACCGACGTTCTTCAATGTCAATTTTCTCACCACAAAGAACAGTTTCCTAGTTGGATTGTGGCTGGTCATTCCCAATGCTCTACAACCTTCCTTGCCCTTCTGCAATTCACTTAAAATGCTTTGATATTGTATATTTGCAGTCAAACAAGTAGAAGAAATGCTAGATATTTATCTTATTAGGGTGTATGACAGAGTGAAGACAGGGCTAAAATAGCATGTTGGTAAGATGTACAGGTATTGTATCCTCAGTAGTAATGCTTTAAGAGTGGAGCTGAGAAGTGTTTATAAAGATGAATAAAAAACGAACAACATATAGTTGACTTCTTACATACCCAAGCAGGAACAAACAGAAGTTACTCCCCATTGCGTGGGTATCAAAGCTCAAATTGCCTATGTGATTTCCAAGATTTTGAAAAGAAAATAAACTTATAAGGGTAAATCAAGCTTACCAATAAACATTGCTCTTTAGAAACTGCAACTGAACTAAGTAATATTGGCTGAATATGGTCTGTGTTCTGTGATCCTCCACACTGGTTTCCCTAATGCATTACAATTCACTATGTTTCACTTCAAACACTGCAATTTCTTCCCAAAATACTGCTCTCATGAAATCATGTGCGTTTACCCATATGAGTTTCACAAAAAGGATATGATCAAAAGTCAGAAGTACTCTCACTGAACTCACACTCAATGAAAAGCAGTGGATTACTAAAGGTCTTGTAGATTCTGCTCCCAACTTGATGTCTTCTACCGTTTCTTCCTAATCCTTGTTCAGCTTTATCCAAGATACCTTTGTAGCTTATAACAATTCAATGACTCAATTTATTTCCTCCTTTCAGTTCTGTCTTACCTTTAAGCAGTCCTTGATTTGATTTGATTTCAGATATTCAACTTCACATCCAAAAGACTCAATTAATTTATTATTTTAGTGCTGATAACAATGACTCTGTACTCAGAAATTATGAATGTAAAATAATAAAATGTATCTTGGTTTCTTAAGATAGCACTTTCTATACTTTTAAATAGATGTGGAATGGCCCATCTGGCAGGCAACAGAAGTCTTTCCTGGAGGAGGCACTACATAACCCTTTTTTTATTACCTGCTGATGACCAAATGCATGCTGCTTTAAACAGTATTCATTTCCAGTAAAATATCATTTGGGTGTAGGGTACTAACATATGGATCTTTTATGCTACAGTCTTAGACAAGGACAAAATGATACAAAAACCTTAGCACTTTCAGAGATATAAACTTCCATTTTTAGTATTTATACAGGTATGAGACAGTTGTGTCCCATCTTAAACAGGTGCATTCCCATCTGTTATTTCTTACCAAGCTTGTGGAATCTACTCAACTCATCCAAATACTTTAACCTGGAGACATTTAGCCTGCCAAAAATTGCTCATTTCAGCCATGATTGTTGAGCATATATCATTTAAACAAAAGGAAAAAAAAATACAGAACAATCCAGCTATTTAATGTGGAACACATATATTTTACAAATTAATTCAAAGCTTCAACTTCTTTCTCTCATCCAGTTTTTAAATCATCCTGTATTCCTTGCTCTTGAGAAAACTAACAATATAAGGACATGCACCTCCAACAATGCTTTGATGATAACAATCAGCCTTGATCAAACTGTATAATCTTAAAATAAACCCCAAAATCCACTGTTAGTTTCACCGTGCTTTATAGATATACTCGGGAGAACAATATGGGTGTATCTATTCCTACGTATCTCTCTCTATTTTTTCGCCTTTTCATTGCTCTTAAAACCCAGACATTATCAGGCCTGGAAAGGCTCTGCTTTGTGTTCTGGAAAAAGCTATGAAGAACAGCTTAACAAAGCACTAATTGGCATCAGCATTCAAAGCCTAGTTTGAAGAACCTAAAGAGATCCATATATTTGGGAGTGGATTTAGTTTTCTCACTAGCATAACTACTAAATGTTTCAGCTTTACTCTGTATTTAATTGAATATGCTCCAAATCTTTCCGCTTTCAAATATTTTGAGACTTTCTTCACACAAAGAAACATTAGCTATGCTACAACATCTACCTTGTCACACTGCAGACAAGATGCACATGAAACAAATCAAACTACTAATATTCAATTATGCGGGTGTTTTTTTTTTTAATATTGCTTTTTGTTGTGCTTCTCTGACTCTTCACCGCACATTTTCTGTGTGCCTCACATCCCCCTAGGGAGGGGGAACTGATTGCAAAAATACTGATAGTCAAGTTCTTTGTTTTGTTTTTTGTTGTTTTGTTTGGTTTTTTTTTAACCCAGAAAATGTCTGTTGTTTTTCACTAGTCTATAAACATTCATACTTTTGAGATAATTTTGACATAATTTTCTAAAGGCTTGGATTTCTCAAACTGTTATTAACTTTAGTAAATTTTTTTGGAGTGGGAGGAAACTTTCTGGTAACAGTCTCAAATGAGTAAAATTCATAGTCGTGGTACTTTGATGAGCAAATGAACTCCAGCTGAAATCAGAATGTTCTCTTGTAAATGGGATGCATATACTGTTGCAAATTCAGTGGGTGTAAGCACCACTGACTTTAACAAGCCCAAGAGCAGCAGGAGATTCCCTAGTATCTCTCCACAAGTTGGAATAATCACACAGTACTCACTTTTAGATGCTGAATTTTCTAAACAGAAGCTGTTTTGGTCATTAGACCTTGAGTTTAAAGTACAGAGTCACTGTAAGACCATCAGAAGCAGCTAAAAGTACTCTGCATGACCTAGAAATACATGTAAGATGAATTATCTCATATATCAGTGAAGAACAGCCATTACATATCAGGCTCAAGAACACATTATAAGTGTAGATGTTCTACTTAAATTTTGATCAAAGAGTTAAACTGAATAAAATCATTATCTCTACTTGCCCTTCAATTGGCATTTACTTACAACGGTTTCTCTCCTGCTCCCTGTGAAAATGAAACAAAAGACACCTTTCCCTCCCCATAAGCATGTGTAGAAAACGACATCAATTAAATAATAAGTGAATTCTGCAGTCAAATCATAATTATATGTGACTAATCTTTCTGCTGCATACTATCAGCAACAATGATGAGCAAGCCTAAATATGCAGGTGATCTGGTTTTCGGTGAACAAAACATCACGAGCTCATGTCCTATTTTCCTCCTCATTCTTTTACCTTCTTCCTTTTCAGTCTCTTCCCAGCCCAGGAGACCTCCCCTCCCTAATAGTCAGCAGTCAATCTTGACTACTTCCACACAAAAAGTATGCGGGTGTAAAACCAGAAAGAAAAAAAAAAAGAAAAAGCTATAATGGCCAAAAGGGACATGTAATTATTTTGGGAAACAGCAATAGTAAATCAATAGTATTTTTATAGGAAAAAAAAAAGTAAAGGCCCCTCTCCAGCGCTGACTTGGTGTTCCCATCTTTCTAAAAGACATCTTGTTGGCACTTTGCCTCCTCCTCTTGTATCTTGTACTTGTAGTTCAGTGTCCATTGTTTGATATGTTTTGAAAACCAATCCTGCAAAGCCATTCCTGAGTAAAAATTACCATTGTTTAAATGAGGTGTTTCTGCATCCCACTGTTATTTGCCATCATTCAACCTTCACATCTTTGCTCTGAAACAGATAAAGTGAACAAGAATCTTCCTTTTCCTCCATGAACATTACTCCACCTATGAACATTAATTGTGTACACGAGTACACAATCATACATACACATGTTTCATCACAGTATGCATACGTATGTGTATGTATGTACACATATGTATGCATGCACACAACAGGTACAGTCATTATGCAGAGGCTCCGTTTCTCCTAACACCCATTACTTTGGAGCAACACCTTGCAATGGTTCATTTTTGTAGTGCCTCATTGAAGAACTTGAAGCCAAGCCATGGTGATGGACCTGGGGTGACTCCCTAATTAATCCGTGGCAAGTTCTTTTGGTTGGTGGAGACTCCCTCGCACACATTAAGAGGAGGAGGAAACCCAAGCTCAAATACATTTGACCTTACCTGTTCCCCATTTCTTCAGTACTGTCCACTTTCACTTCTCAGTTATGCAACTGGTTAGGTTATGATGGTTTGTTTTTTTCCCCCTCAGATCACGGTGTTCAATCATAAAAAGAGATAATTTTACCATGCCTCCTCCAACTTGATTTTAAAATAATTTTAATTAAAAAGAACAAAATGCCCCAGAGACAACGAGAGAGAGAGGGTATGAATACATATTCAGGAAAGCTCCTTGCCCGTGTTGTGTTTCCTTCAATTCACCAGTAGATGGAAGCAGAGAAGCTCTTCCCCCATGATCTGCAGATAACCGAGATCTTTAGTTTTCCTTTTAAGCAAATCCTCATCGAACGGTCGAATGGGTGAAACATATTGAGACACTGTATTTCCATTTTGATTCCTATCTGATACAAAGTTATATGGCATTACGCAGAAGAAAAGGTAATTTTCTATTTGAATAGGAATATTTTCTTCTGGAGTGTATTCAGTATTTTAAAATTATCATTATTTCTTTCTATCCTATTGAACAGTTTTTAAAACTTCAATATTCATCACTCCATGTACTTACAGTACTAAAAATAAACGCTTACAATTAATCATAATTATAAGTAAATCCCAAATCAGATATGGAGTGTTGCTGGATGACATTGGTAGGATCAAGTTTCATTTCACTTGCTGGTGCAGTGACCCAATCAGTTATGTGGAGTAAAACCAAATTCTCCTTTGTGGGGCATTCAGTCAGCACACAAACAAACGCGTACTAAATTTTCATGTCCAAACTGCAAAAAAATAACATACAAAATCAGAACAACCGTGCAGCACATCTGCAACATTAATAAAATCAACCTCTTGCAGACTAAAGGCATGACCTAGTCTACTGAAATCCAAAGAAAGCTTCTAGGGAATCTAAAGTTATCAAGTTCCTGTCAAGAAATAAATTCCACAGATAAGTTTCCTCATCCTCTGTTCCTTTGAATATTCAGGACGTTGTCTGCATTTCTTGCAATTATGGTATTAGGGAATTTTTTCATACAGATGAACAGGTTGAATGTGCCGGTATAATGGAAAACATTGACGGAATAGTGTTACCCACTTCCTTTCAGAGGAATATTATCCATTCAGTTTTCTGAAAGATACCATCTAAGGCAAAGTTGTTCTCAAAATGTGAACTATATTATAGGTTAATAGCATCCTCTGTTTTTTTTTTTTCTTCCTCTATTTCAAAATATATGCTTTTAATGCTAGCTTTCAAGTGCCTGATACTTGGCTTTGTTGTTAGTACAACATTAAGATGAATAAGTAAAGTCTTCACCCCCGTTGGAGTTGTTATTCCTGCCCATCTGGGAACAGAGTAAACAATATATAAGTACACTGATTTATAGAATTAAAGCCCTTTTTGAAAGCAGAAGAGCTAGAGACTTTACTTTGTTTAACGGAAGCTCACATTTTGCAGAACTCTGCAAAATATGGAGAAAGAACCTCAGGGATTTCACGTTGCCTTAATGTGCAGTGAATCAGTGCTGTAACTCATATTAACTCTAATATATTGTGCATCACTGAGAGAACAGAGTCCTAAATTCTGGGGAGATGTGAATATTTTGTGCTGGCCTTTCTCATATGTCAGGACACAGCATTATCCATTGGGCCAGGTCATAACTGCCTAAATCTCTAAGGCTTTATGCCTTCATGTAGTATCTCAGCACCTTCTGCATAAAATCAATTGCATTAATAATTGCATGTAGTTCCAGTGGGTAAAAATACTGCTTACTTTTTAAAAGACACTGTCTAGCAGTACAAACCTATGGAGGGAGGAAATAAATGGATAATTTAATATGAAAATTTTTAGTAGGCAGCCATTTACACGGCTTTCAGCAATTTTATTTTGATAATATGAAGCTAGTATAAATCTTTTATTTGAACTATATTAAACAAAATCCAGTATGTCCCTCCTTTTCTAAAACTGAGAAATTCACTGAGTCATAACAACAGCAAAGGAACTGTAGGTTATTTTTATGTCTTCTTGCTTGTGTCCATGCCATCAACTGACGAGGTTTAAGCACTTGTTCTAAGTTTGCTGTCTTCTTGCTATTTAAGGAGTCAGGGTTGATACTTGAATTCAGACAACAGAAGAATCCTCCAACATGATGTATTTTCTATTCAAAGACTTCTGTTGGAACAACAGAAGAAGAGAGACATAAATTTTCCTTAATCATCCTGAGATAGTAGTTTGCAGCTCCTGCAAAACAGATGATTTCTGAAGTGAGTGCAAAAGTGAGGCTGCCTGTAGATTCTTAAGTAACTGGTCATACAATCATAGATATTATTCACATATTTCCACTGACATTGTGTTAAACAAAGTAAATAAAGCCACATTGTCATTTCAAAAAGAGAATGTGAAATATAGAAACAAACTGAGAGAGGTTTTGTGATCAGCAATTTCTCCAAACTTATTTTAAGAAATATAATGTTTGGATCATAATGAATGTCCTTATGCTTGTTTTTCCAAGCTTATTTTCAGAAATAATCAATCATGAATCACAATAAATGGCCCTGATGCTTGTGGGAAATAAGTGGTTATTCTTCATGATTTTGTCCATTACTCCCTGAGCATGAATTAATACTGAGAACTTTGATTTATGGATAGATGTATTCTTCTGTACTTTTGTAGTTAAAAAGAGTATTATTTAACACAATAATGTCTTTTTGATGACTGAAAAGTTGTTGTCCTCAAAATCTCTTTTCATCACAGTTCTTCATATGGGAATCTAACGAATAGTAGGACTTTCAGTTCAGTGGTAGAGAAGGGGAGGGGAGGGGAGGGAAGAGGAGGGAAGGGAAGGGGAAGGAAGGGAAGGGAAGGGAAGGGAAGGGAAGGGAGATTCTCGGCTTGGGCTGTGAATTTGAGCTTCTACTCATTTGCATACACAGTTATCAGCAACTTTATGAGAACTATGTACTTAGATTCCTGTTACGAGTTGTAATATCTTAAACTGAAGTTCCCCTTTAATCATATTACCCCTGTTTGATACTTTGTCAAATGAGCTCAAGGTTCTTTAAATATCAGAATGCCAAGATATCAAGTACAGATATAAAGGAAACACATATGGTGTGAAGTAGGAACTGGGCATATGGAAACCCTAATTAACCCAGGCAAGTGAAAAAGCAACAGCTGGAGAAACAGAAATAGGATCAGTACTGTTCCTTGGGAAACTGGGTTTCAAATCCAGTTGGATAAAGGAAGGACTGGACCTAGGCTTCCTATTTCCATTAAGACACTTCTCAAAACTGCATCAGTAATAAAAGTTGGTTGCCTCGTTCTTATTTCTATGAAACAAGTGTGAAATTTTATTTTATGATTTCCATAAAAACTATTTTGCAGATTCAATCTGGATGCCTGGGTACTAGGTGATGACTAAAACATCCAATTTTGATCCTGGGAAAAAACAAGAAAGGGTCATATTGAACCACAATAAAACCACAAGTGTAGTTGCTGCAAAAGGTAACTCCAATGTATCGTTCCTAGTAACTATTCAAAATTTTGGAAACTTACCTAATTATGTCACCTACACATTTTCACAAACCTTTTTTAAACATTTTTAATTCTGTAACACATACGTTACTTTGATAGTAAATTAAAAACATTTGGGATGTCTTTTTCAGAACTTTTTGCCCTACAAAAGCTGTAGTAGATTTGTCATCAGCGTGCTGAAGTACTTAAATGTCAAGACCAAGTACTTTATTGATATTTTTAATATACCTGCTCATATAATTTATTGTTTCTTCCAATTGTTTCTCACATGTTTACAAACACATATATTTAATTTCTCGTATCTATGTTATAAGGACACTGTAAATATTGTACATGTACAAGTGACTAAACCTTTTTCATGTATTTAAATGTACTGTACAGGCTTTGGGGAGTCAATTACCCTTTTACTATTTTTTAATTTTGATATAATTGAATATTAATATCAAAGGAATATAAGGAAAGATGTGTCACAAAGCATTTTAGTTACATAATCCAATAAAAACTCAGCATCCACTTTTCCCAGTATTCCTTAAGGCATGCTACCAAACTGATGTATACCTAAACATAAACCCCACCCTTCAGATTTCCAGTTGTTTCATTTGATTATTAATTCCAATTACCAATAAAATATTCAAAAGGCATAATAGTAAGTATTTCCAGTAGGTATTTCTCCATGGTTATCCTTCTTAGAAAAAAGCTGTCCTCGGAAACTACCTCAAGGAAAAGTAAGCAGTCCTTTATTTATTTCATTTTCACAGTGCTTTTTTCTTCCTTTGAAGGTTTGTATTCCTCCTTTAGTATTTGGATGCATATGATTTGTCATTTCACTTTAGTACTACACTGACGCTTAGTAACATTTCTATTTGTGTAAAAAACTTTTGCAGTGACCATCTGAATTTGCTGCCCTTGTTCTTTCAAGTTCTTTCTTGTTTTAATTTGTTATATTTTCAAGGAGGTGTTTCTTGTCAAAATAGGGAAAAAAAAGTGGAAATAACTGCCAGATTTATTTCAACATAATAATAACTTGAAAATAACAGAATAAAATGAACCATATTATAAATTCTGTGCAACTAAGAAAATAATTTCAAGTAGCCAAATAGGCAATTTTTGTTTGCTTTCATGTTTTTTTTTAAATTATTAAAAATAGATAAAATAAACCCCTACAAATATTGAAAAATAGAGTATTTTCTCTCTGATCTTTCTTCTTGCAGAGGGATACCACTAGAAAAATTCTCTCATAAACAAGCATACAGAAAATATATTTACAGAATGCACTGCATCCATTGCATCTTTTTTCTGGTAATGCGAGGAGCTCAATAAGGATCTTTTTTCCCACTGATTCCTGACATAGAAATATAATGTAGGCTCTGGAATGTAAATCAAGCAAAATTGATGTGCTGTGGAAGGCCTGAGGCCTGACCAAATTAACAGCACAGCTGGATCTTTTACAAGTTCTAAGAAAACTGGATGACACATTGCATATGCACCATATCTTGATTCCCCCCTGGTAGGGCACAAGTAACTCTGCAGCTCTTCACTGGATGCCTTCCAAGTTCCGAAGTGTACTGGGGAGAGCCTAGTGGCACTGACAGAGGGAAGCATTTCTGGGTAGAAAAGCAGTACAAGGTAAGGCTAAGAGGTTTTCAAAGAATTCAAATGACTGCTAAAGTATAGCATCGCTGGGAAATGACAGCACTCCACACTTAGCTCTCTATGCTGAGAATGCACCAACATATTTTCTGCTTGGTTTTTTGCTTTTTTAGAGCACAGTTAATGATTATTTTGAATATTCAGAATAAATCACTGCTGAACCATTTGCAGAAAGGGATGGCGGAATGGTTTGAGCCTTTAGCCTGAAATATGCAGACTCTGTAAATCAGATGATCAGTTCAGTCTCCTAGGGTAAATAAAAATTACATTATGTAGCGGTGTTAAAAAATTCTTTCATATAGGATGGAGGTCCAAGAACTCTAAATTGACTAGGCATTCTACAGCTGTTTTTTCTTCTGACAAAATTATTTTTCTCTAAGTATTTGCTCTCCGAATTTCTGATACTTATCTGAAATCTTTATGCATATTGAAAATATCAGATGATTTCATAGAGCAGTATTAGTCCCTTTTATTTCAAGTTTGGGGTTTTTTTTCTGCTTTATATTTTATTAGAAAACTAAAACCGAGTCTTCACTTAAATAACATAGTAGCAGAGATTTTCAAACAGATATTTTCATAATTAGTTTCTTGCCATAAGAGGGTCAACTCTATGTACTTTTCTATATAAGAACTTCTTCTTGAAGTATGTCAATGTGGTACTGATTTTTAGATGTTGTACAAATGATATTGTTAAGTAACTGGGACAAAATAATAGAATTTTAAAACAAGAACTGATTGAAGATAATATTCTCAATAATATGCTCATTATTATTTTGTATAAATTCAAAACGCTATTCTTCATGTTCAGAAACAATAAGTATTTCCATACTAAATACTCTAATAGTTTCAACACCTTTCAATACAAGTTAGAATGGGAAGAAATAAATGAGGGGTTTTTTTCCCGGTTTATGTTTTTACTTTTGCTTTCTTCTCAGAAAACAGAAGAAATATTTTATACTGCTGCACCTTTTGATGCTTGTATTGAATTTTTATGATACTTACAGCCTTGCAATTTTCCTTGACAATAAGAAAGAAGCCAATGGGGTGGAAACTGGCTATATCATAAACATGATGCTCTTGGAATAAAGCTAATTTAACAGAAAAAAAAATAATCCTTTCTCCATCAATATTAGGCTGGTATCAGTGGACACTACAATGTTTCTGATGCAAGTATTGACTCCACCTAAAATCCAGAGAAGACAATAAACCTTTCTGCCACTCACTTGTGCTCCCCTAAAAGGGAGAACCTAAAGATAATCAGTGTCAGAAACTTATAAAACAGTATATACTTAAAACAGAATAATAAATTATACTAAAAGAAGTGAGCAGTGCAAGCAAAGCCTTCAGCTTTTCAGAATCTGCGAACATTTCTAAGTACCACTGGAAACTCAATAGACTCTTTTATATACCCTCAATCTCCCACTGACTTTCTCTCAAAGCCTCTTGTTTAATATTACTCTCTACCTTCTTCCCTTACAGCCATAGAGTTCATCATTGCCTACATTTTTGAATGCTTGAAACTAATCTGACATTGTGAAATAAAAACTGAGGACTAATTAGACTGTCCAGATGATCTGACTGTATTACAGAGGTTATTACTGAGACAAAATGCTTGATCAGAATAAGCCTTGGGGTGAAATATCCATTATATTATATGGAATAAAGTGTCTAGCATCACTTAATAACTATCTGGGAAGGATTTTTTTAAGAATGCCTTTATTTTTCTCTGACACAGCGGTGTTATCACCTAACCCCAAGATATATTTAGCTATGTAGAATAATGTAAAGGATTTTCTGTTGGAATAACATCTGTTAAGGCCTAAGTTTAGTATAACTTACGTTGTCAGCTTAATTTAGGGTTCCTAGAAATAAAAAAGCAAATCAAATCTTTAGCTAGGCTTCATGTGTTAAAATGTATTGCTTTCCTTTAATTTACATCAGGTATTAATAAAACTAACCAGTTATATTCCAGTGAAAACTGCAGGTTGAAAAAGTATTTTCAGATATGTGAGACAATCAGAAGATAAATATTTGGATAACTATCAAACTGGCATTTGCATTCATCTACTGTACACATGCACATATGTGCAGAGACATAAATATAGAAACAGAACTTTCATGCTTCTTCTTGCATAAACTTACGTTGTAGAATCTGCAAATGGTAACTAAGAGAAAGAAAGGGAGCCTCAGTATGCCAAAATACAACTCAGTTCTGCAAGTTGTTAGGGAGGGTAATGAATGTTATAATTCATTGGCAATAAAATATAAGTAAACCTGTTAAAATGTGGGTTGGCACTATATAATTGCATCGTAAACTGTGTATTGGTGATTTTGACATACACTGACAGAATTAAGATCAGATGAAATGAAATGACATGTAAGTTTCTCTAAGGTCCACCAAATTTCTAATTTAAGTTATCACGTGTATTTGTCTCATTTAATGCTCATTTAGAGGAGGAGTTTTATTCCATTCAGTAGTTGGGTTGATTCCAACAGACTTAATCAAAGCATATAATTTACACTCACATTTAAATTTCTAGTGACCTAACATTCCTAAAGACACTGATTGACTTGCTCAAAAATAAGGATGTGAATGTCAAGCACCATTTGAAACACTTTACAATACATAATACAGTGCCATGGGGCCACCAGATACTACACGTGACTCGTAGGGGACCCATATTCCTCTGGCTCAGCAGTTGGAGGGCTGGTAACATGCCCTCCTTGCTAACATCCATCTCAAGAAACATTAGTGACCCATCTTAAAGCAATTGAATCAAGTCTACAGTCTCCGAACTTCTTTTATAAGTGCCTTTGACGGTCTAGAGAGGAAATTTTTCCTCTTAATTTAGTTGCCAAATCTTAGCTAACAAATTTTCCTTTTGGAAGTATTCAAAGACACATATTTATATCCACTGTCTGAATCAGGACTTAGAAAGTCTGTAGACATAAATTAAATATCTAAGTAATGCAGAGTGGATCTCAGCCTGTGCATTTCCAAAGGAAGACTGTAAGCTTTATCACTTTTCATTTTCAATTGTGCCATTATCATCTCCAATTGCAAAATAATTGGATGCACCTTTTTCTCACTCAATAACCATTTTCCTCAAATAAAGAATTATTTTATAAAATTGTACTTTTGCTTTGAGCTGGAATTTTCTGCAGTCTCATTGATATTGTATCTGTGGGACAATCAGTAAAGAAAATGTCAACAAAAATAAAGTAACAATAAATTTTCCTCCAAAAGTGCTAACTCTTCCAAGTTGAAAAGGCTATGTAATTTCTTGTGACAGATTTTACAGCAGAATGTGATGTGTAAGCTTTAACATTTTTTGAGTAGTACCTGGAAAGAGTGTCAGAAACATCTGCTTGAATAATTAATTAAGTTGTTCCAGAAAAGTACTGTTTTGGTATTGTAGTGGATTATGAATCTTTATTATAGAATCATCGAATCATAGAATGGTTTAGGTTGGAAGGGACCTTAAAGACCATCTAGTTCCAACCCCCCCTACCATGGCCACAGACACCTGCCACTAGACAAGGTTGATCAAAGCCCCATCCAAACTGGCCTTGAACGCTTCCAAGGATGGGACATCCATGATTTCCCTGGGCAATTTGTTCCAGTGCCTCACCACCCTCATAGTGAAAAACTACTTCCTAGGATCTAACCTAAACCTACCCTCTTCCAGTTTGAAGCCATTCCCCTCATCCTATCTCTACATACCCTCGTAAAAAGTCCTTCTCCAGCTTTCTTGTAGGCCCCCTTCAGATACTGGAAAGCTGCTATAAGGTCTCCTCGGAGCCTTCTCTTCTCCAGGCTGAACAACCCCAACCCTTTCAGCCTGTCCTCATAGGAGAGGTGCTCCAGCCCTCGGATCATCCTCGTGGCTCTCCTCTGGACGCGCTCCAGCAGGTCCATGTCCTTCTTATGTTGAGAGATGCAATATTCCAGGTATGGTCTCACAAGAGTGGAGTGGAGGTGCAGAACCACCTCCCTCGACCTGCTGGCCATGCTTCTTTTGATGCAGCCCAGGATACGGTAGGCCTTCTGGGCTGCGAGCACACAGTGCTGGCTCATGTTGAGCTTCTCATCAGTCAACACCCCCAAGTCCTTCTCCTCAGGGCTGCTCTCAATTCTTTCTCTGCTCAGCCTCTATTTGTGCATGGGATTGCCCTGGCCCACGTGCAGGACCTTATTTGCTTACCCACGTGTCTGCTTCATAACTGAATTACTGAGGGCACTGAATTGTCTTATTTCTGTTATATATATATATGATGTACTAATGCATTTTTTCTTCATTTACTGCTGTCTATTGTTTTACATTGTGCATTTTTAAATCTGAGTGTAATTTGTCCATCCTTACTAAACTCAAAAAATTGCATAATATGTTTATTTGATTTCAGTACAATTACCTGTGGATTAAAGTTCTCCTTGGCGTGGATAAAATACTGAGAGAATAACTTCGCATTCTTTGTTAAGAAGTACAACATGATTACCAGCTCTGCATGCCTGCTTTTTCTAAGACCTGTGGGAAACAACTTCTGGTTTTTGAAGAGGGCAAAATGCTGCATAAAGGGTATTGTACTGTGTGCTTCAAGCTAGACAGTTATATATTATGCACTATAATGTGATGAAATAATGTGAATCTGCAACTCAAGAAAAGCAAGTATTCAAAGTAGTTTGTTTTGGCTTAAGAATACTTGCAGAGTGTGTCTCTCCTTTAGTCAGCAATATGATGTATAGACTCCTGTTCCGGCTCTAAATGAATCAGATCAAATTCCAAAGTGCAAGGGAAACAAATGTCCATATGGGTTGATTAACCCTTCCAAAAGGTAATTTTTTCCTTTATTCTATATTCTTTTTTATCTAATTTTTACTAAGTAACAGAGTAGTCTAACTGATATAAATTTATTTCACCTAAATGAGCTAGCTTTTGACATGTGAGATAAAATAATTTAAGGTACCCAAAAAATTTGACATCATGTTGCAATCCAGTGTTGCTGTACCCACATATGGACAAATTTTCAAATTGATTTAGGAGCCTAAATATGCAGCAAACAAGTCAAGTCCCATTCAAATATTTAATTCTCAGTAGTAGTTGGGAGGAACTAAGTATATACACGTGAGTTAAGAGTTTAAAAGTCCTTGTGCTTCTGGGCCCAAGTAATTGCAAGTGTGAGGTTGTTATTCATTTATACACTTTTAAAATCTCACTAGAGGCCTATCTACACCTGAATAAAGACCTTTGAAAACTATGCTCTTAGGAGGCCAAGTTAATGCCTGTATCTCTTGGAATAAGAATTATGCTCTGAATAAAGGTGAGATGCAATTCACCTAATTTAGTCCTCAAAGCTACATGTCTAATCCAAGCATGGCATCCGTGCCAACTTTTTCTTCAAAGGGAAGAAACAGAAAGAGATGACTCCTGAGGGTGATTCATCCTATCTTAAGACCAACATTTAAGGAAGGTAGGATAAATTGTCCTCAAGAGAAGTCTATCTCCTTCCTTCCTGATACATGAAGGAATTTAGTCAAACACCTTAGACTACATGCTTAACTTCTGGACAGTGAAAGATTAGGTGAACTCTGCCTTTTATTCTCTAGGACACATCTTCAGAAGTGTTTATTCTTTTTCTTGGTGTTTCTTTCCCAAACAGACTGCACTGGTACATCCATCATTATGTAAACACTAATTGTCTAAAGTACTGTAATTTCTTACTGTGATCTTCAAAATATTTTACATTATGTTTATCTGATTGCATAATAAACCATGCAAGACAACTTTGCCCCTCTTTTTCACCTAGCTCCTGTTGCTGTCTATTGGCTGATATCGTATTTTTCCAGAATTATGTGAGTCAGAGAAAGAAACTGAGTGGTTTTTTCTCAGTCATAACAAAGGAATTGATATCTATAAATTCCTGTAGACAGGGGAAGGAACAATATAGGAAAATATCACAATGCGTTTACAGTCAAAACTCCTCGCTTAAGACTTAAGTCTTAAAATTTTGGTGGTAAACCTGTATCAGAGAAAATGCCAGCCTTTCAGGTACAAAATCAGAGATAATGGTTTGCACATGTAGGCCAAAGGCAAACAGGCATCCCAACAGAAGAAAATAGGATTCCATGAGGTGTAAAATATTTCTCAGTGATAATACACACTGTAAATCCCAGAATCCACCTCTTACTAAGGGGTTTATTCTGTGTTCAAGTGATGTTTAACAGCTGAAAATATTGAAATCCCACCTTTTTTTAGCCCCTAGCTAAGCCAACTATATTTATGAGTATCTTTATTCAAGATTTTTATTTAAGAAGAGGCAGTTCTTGGACTGGCAATGGCAGAATTTCTGGTCTGTAGACTGGACTTAAAAATTTTTTGGCTGTACACAGAGTAAGGGTATGCAAAAAATTCAATAGATGCCATTTACTATCTTCAATTTTTATAACAGTAAAACCAAACGCTGAAAATACTATACGTAAATAGCCAGAAAGAAAGTTAAATTATTTCATTTTGTCTTGTTGCAAACTTTAAAAATATAATTGTAAAGATTGCATTCAACTGTTTCAGATTTTCAGAATTAATTTTTCTGCCTGCAACCAAAACATTACATCTATTCTTAAATAACTTTAAGTTTATTGTTTTTTATGGGGTTAGGGGGAACAAACCTGAATCCAAACCGCTGGTAGCTAAAGGAAGAATGGGAGACTAAAACTGACATTTGAACAAGCAACAGTGCAAGTAACGCATATCTGTAGTTGATAGATGACTGGGTTACATGCAAATCTGAATCATCAGTTGCATCCTTTCCACAGCACAGAAGAGAGTGGCAAGCTATCCCAACCAGAGTCCCTATTAAGAACGTGTTCTCTTACATGTCAGTGTTTTTCCATAATGTAATTTTACAGATATTAACATGTTTGAAAAAGTAAACATCATGAAGGATAGGTGTATCTACAAAACCAGGTTTAAAATAAGCATGGTTAACACAGACTAGAATCTGACAATTCCAAAGAGTTAAGACTCTTCTTGTTGTCAGCTGTGACATATTATCTTTACTGACTAGGTAAAAGTGCCTCATAGCCAACAAAGGGAAAACTCAAATGATTCACTTTTGTCTGTAAGGTTTGGTCAACAGTATTTCCTGCCTCTTTTTGATCATAGGGAATCCTGCAGAGAGCAGAATTTTGATTAATCAATCCCTATACTACTTTAAAGTTATATTACTCTTTCATTTCAGCAGGGAAAAAGTTCCAACAAGGTCCAGGATATTATCAAAGGCATTCCAGAAGTTAAAGACAAATTCCCTGGCAGATAGCTGTATGCTGAGGCTAGTTCTAGTCCTCACTTGTGGCTATTTCAGTTGAAAATTGATGTTATTACGTCATTGAAATAAAACAATACAAGATTTTTCCAAATATAATAAATTAAAAAAAAATGCATATTGTTTTCCTTGTAATCTGAAAGTGAAAAGTAACTCTTAAGCAAAAGCTTTTAAATTGCTTTGTCAACACCACAGACATCTCTGCTACAAATTGTACTAAGTGGAGAAGGGTTACTGTGTAAGACAAGAGTGAAATAATTGGCTCAAAGTGCCTTCTTCCTTTACTGAAATAGCTGCTATCTCATAAATGTGCAGTGATATTATCTATTTCAGTTAATTCTAATGATGGACATAAGCCCCTGCTAGTTAGGCAGAATAATGTAAATGCGAGTATGTGACACATAGATGGGAATCCCAAAACCAGAGAGCAGTTCCTAGACTTGCTGAGTTGTGAGGACAATGTACCTTAGAAGGAAAGGCCAGAGTAGAGGTGAAGATAGAGCAAATGACTGGAATGTTACCCAGGCTGAAGGGGTCTCTGATAACCTTGGGGATTGTGGATAAATGTAAGGTGGAAGGAACCAAGGAGGGTGGCTGAACTCAACAGAACTACTTTTGATAATATAGACCACTGAAGTGGTTAGAATGAATGAAAATGGGGACTGAGGACAAGTGAATTTGTCACTATCATATGAAATAAGAGATAACTTAAAGAATAAGAAATGGCTTTGACTGCTCCTTGCCTCCACTGGTCTCTTCTGTCATTCTGGCCCATTACCACTACTCTGTTGCCCTAGAGGGCAGAAGCTCTACTGGAACGCCCTCTGGAATGCAGCATCTGCAAAGATTCTGCAAAAGACAAATCACATTGCTGAGTAAAAAATGCCTGTTCCTTTCATAGGTAATTTCGTTCCTGTTTTGTAGGTAAATGCTACCTACATACATATATATTTTCTCTCATTGAAACAAACAAGCTAATAATTTACTTGTGTGTTTTTTACCTTTGGAAAATTGTTTAGTTAACCATTTATTTAACAATTCCTTGTTATGAAAATGCTAATTTCTTGTGGGAATTGGGTGGGGAGGCCAAAACCAGAGAACCACACCACTCCATGGCATGTGGAGAACCACACCGTTCCATGGATTGAGAATTTATTTATTAAGCAGGATGGCTCAGGCAGATAGTAATTTCTAGTCTAGTGTTTCTGTCCTACACATCATACTCACACCAGTCATTGTCCCTGTTCCCCTGCCAGGTTAGGCTGGCAGCACAGGACACTCATGCTGACTACTGGCTGTGTCCTAGTCCCGGCTGGTTGCCTGGCCCCTGTGCAAAAGAGTTCCACCGTGGCTTCAGTCTCTGGCATGGTGTCTGAGGTCCACGCATGCTGTAATACCCTCACCTCCTACTGGGTAATTGTCTTCTCTATTTATCACATTATAAACTGGATCATCATCATAAGCTGCTAATGGTCTTATTAATCATGTAGCCTGAGGCCAACCTCTTTGACTTTCTCTATATCTAAGGCTTATTAGCAGTTATCACTCTTATCTCCAGGGTTTCTGTCATCCACTGTTCCCAGCCCCAAATGTGTTACAAAATTGTGAAATCAGCAATAGGCACATAAAAAAAGTACTTTGTTCTTGGCTGCACTGTAAGGAAGACCTATACAGGTTGTTCAGTATAAGAGTGTTTTCATATAAGAAAGTTTTCAGAGCTACCAAATCTTTCTGAGTATGGAGTGGAGAAGGGAAGTGTTCAGTCTTTCCCTCATTTCATCCGTCTACATCCCCCTGCATAATCCAGTATGTTTACTTGCACAAAAAATTACTTGCTCCAGAGCACAATATTCAATATTCTCTTCTGTTTTAGCCTACTTCAAAAATCAAGTGGTATTTTTTCTGATTAATCAGATGATTCATAGAAAAGAAATGTTCAAGCTTATTCAAGTCACCATTGCATCAAGTCAATATTTGATATTAGAATCTACCCATATGCATTTTTCAAGGGTATTAAACTAGCAAAACTTGGACTCTGAGATTTGTAAGAATAAAGTATGCAAAGGGGTTTGAATAGGACTTTTGAATCTCCACTCTTCAGATCTTGTGCTCACATCCTTCAAACAGGAGGCCACTGCCAAGTCCTAAGAAAGTGAAAAATACCTACATTACCCATTACAATTTCTACTTGCTTAAAAAGACTGGAAAGCTCTGCCATTTCCGAGGCAGATCTACATATGGGCAGAGTACTCAGCTTCTCTCCACCTGGAAGCATTAACTCGCTGCTGCTGAGGGAAGATCAAAGTATCTGGGTTGATAGCTACTGCTGAGTGGCTAGGTGTCATTTATCCTTTTTCCTAGGACTGACAGGAACAAAAGACATGGTTCCTCACGTCTCTCCTGCCTATAACAAGAGTGATCCAGGTCTTTTTGAGGAGTTCAAGTTCCATAACATCTTATGGAAACATCACTACTTTATGTAAGTTTCTTTATAAGTAGTACAGAATTTACTTTCAAAAGCAGTGAGGAAATGAATCCTGATGAAAAAATTGCACCAAGGAAGTAATGCAATTTAGGAAATAGTGTAGAAAAAACTTAAATTTTTATTCCAAATTAATTCTTTCATCCAGTTTCCTTAATGGACATAAAAATGCTTTTATTGGCACAAAAGTAAGAGCAAATGGTCAGAAACAGGTATGTGTGGGACCATTTATTTCAGTACTAGGGCTAAATAAAAGTGATAACAAAATCATGGAGCAACAGTCTGCGACCAAAACAGTAATCTCAGCATTGCCAGTAAATTCCTCCATCCCTGCTGTCTCCTTTGCACCCTTTCCTTACTCCTTCCTGAAATAGTCAATGCAAGATATTTTGGGCAGATGTGCATTGTCTTCCTGTGTCTCATGTACATCTTTGTAGCTGAACAGAATACACCAGAAGCAGAGAAGGTAAAGTTGTCAGGGCAGAGTAATGTAACCTAACAGCTACTGTGAGCAGCTGTATGGATGGAGATAAATAAAGAGGATGAGATATGTAGGAGGATTTCAAATGCCTCCTGATCCTTATAGGAGGGGACAAGCAATACACTTGCAGTGCAAGGAAGGGAACATGCAACATTCCTCTTTCTCTTCTTTACTGTTCTTCTGCCCATATTTCAATTCTCGTAATAAAATGTGGCATCCTTTTAGCTGGGAAAAAGTTGTATTGCCTGGCTTCTTCTATACCTTCTAAAAATTGGGTTTTTTCTCCTACTACAGTCAGCTTTCCCAGTCAGAACAATTAGTATAATTATCTCAGTTCACACCTCAGTTCACAGTGCAGACATTCCAGTTTAATGGGCTGAGACACAGATGAACTCAGACACAGTTCAAATTATTGTTCTCATAGTCTCTTTTCTAAAGTCACTGTTCCATGAAAAAATATTAGAATAAAATTTCTGACTCATATTTACCCACTCAGTTCTCATGTTAAAACAGATTTTTTTTTGCTTTTCTGTCTTTTTTTTTTTTTCTGTGTACCATCTGATTGTCTCACTGTGTTGTTGGCGTCTCTTCCTCAGCCAAATTCTCAGATGATCATCATCTTAGAGATTGAAAAGCAATACCTCTGGGCTAAATTCTGCTCTGCTATGCAGATATGCATGTGTTTAAAGTCACTTAATTGATTTTCTGGTTAGAGATGCATTGGAAATGGCGAAACAGGAGGCCAAGTCTCATTCAGCCTTTGGCTCGAGATGCTGTTATTACTGATAAAGCATTTCATAAGCTGCTTTCCTTTTCAGATATTTTGCTTGTAAACATGAATCTTGCCTTTAGAAAACTGTAATCAAATAAGTGCTCTTGCTGTCTAATATAAAACAGTGATAGCTGCACAGCACAGTTAGTGTAATCTATTTCACAGTATGCCCTCTTTTAATCTTTTATTTGGTTCATGGAAACTGCCATGTCAGAACACAAAACCACTTTCTCTGAAGGAAGAGTCTGCTAAAAGTTTGCAAAGACGATGTAAAAAAATGCCATTAATTACACTATTCACACATCATTATTCTCCTTCCCACCTCTCTTCAGTGGAGATGAGCTGTGAGTTTAAGAAAGAAATTTGAGACCATGAGACCCACTGTGTCTCTGACTTTCCTTATATAGTGGCCGGTGGGAAAGATAAGTTTCATAGGGAAAAAGAAACTCCTTTCCTCTTGTGTGCTTGCTCGTCTGAAAGTAACAGGACTTATGCCTTTGCTACTTCTTATAATGGAAGATTTAGAAATATATTTTTTAAGACTCCAAAGCTGTTTCAATCTATTGTGAATTCTGGAGTACAAAAAGAATTTGAAGCTATTTTCCCCTTAACCTCTCAGTTGTGAACAGCTAAAAGCAGAGCCCAGCTAAGCTGCGTGTTGTGCAAGCCCATAAAAGTGGGGACATTTTCATTGTGCTGTCTTCCCCCTGAGCCCCAGTACCCTATAGTTCCCTAGGCATCTGGGAACTGGGCTGTTGTGAAGTGAAACATTTATTCCTAAATATGACAACAGCTGGAGCAGTCACAGGTGGCTAGAAGTCTGATTTCCAGAAAGCTGCAGGGCACGTTTTGACATGTTTGCATGGATAAAATTCCCTTAAGAAGCCATGATAGTTTGTTAATGTTTACCTATTCATAGATTTTCTCCATATTATTTGTAAACACACTTAAATTATGCAACAAATAAACAGAGATATATAAGTGTAGATATATGGAAAAAATAATAAAAGCGATAAGAGAAAACCTAAGTATGCTTAAAGTTTCCATGTATAAAAACAGTTTAATTCAATAATTTATTCAGCAATTTAACGCTTGCATTTTGCATTGACCTTTAATAGACAGCAGTATTGAGGAGTCTTGTTTTCTGCATTTTTCTGTGCTGACTAGAAAATATGTAGGAATGCAAAAGGTACTACTTAAATTGGTTTTAGAGTTGACATTCCATTCCACAGAACTCAAGAATATAAACTGTTATTATCGGGTAGCACTAGCTGAATATGTAACAAAACACAACAGGAAAATTACTGAAGAAAAGTTATTTCACTTTCATTCAGTTTTTAAATGCTGATAGATATACAATCTATATATTATAACTGTCTGGAATCCACTAAACTCTCAAATATTTAAGTTTTCTTAAATAAATATTATTTAAAAACCAAACCTGCAAAAAGTCATATTCTTGCCTGGCTTTAAAAATTAAAAATAACTCTGTCATCTTCAGTGACTGCAGAATAAAGTCCTCTTCCATCTAAATGAATTAACTTCAAGTTGAACATGGACTAAAATTGCTTTCTTAGAGGTAAAGTGGCTAAGAGCAACGGTATCTGCCTCAAAATCACTTGTGCTAAAATGCCATTATTTGTTGAGCTTCAATCAATGGAACTGATGTCTTTTTCTTTTTATTACAATAGCAATACAAATATAACCAATATTGATATCAATATAACTGATGTCAGTGTAACTGAAAACTGAGACCTTGGCTGATTTGCAATAACTGAAATCCTCAGGTCTTCAAGCTGACAATATCACACATTCCTGTGGAGATCAGAATTGAGAAAATCTTTTTGGCTGCCACTCCTTGTCAAGCCAAACTGACCATTGAAATGGATTACTTTCCCTGACTTCCGGGAAGTAAGCACAAAGGGCTGGGGAGCTGTTTATGCGTTCTAGTTTCTTTATAGTAGACCTTAGTTTCTCCTTCATTTGAACTTCAGGAATTCAAAAACTCAAAGGCAACTTTTAAATACTGGAAGAACAGCTTAGCATGACTAAAACCTTCATTATTCTTTTTCATCTCAAAATAAAGCCCTTATCTCTTCATATGCTGATGTATATATATTAGCAAATTTATATAAAGAAGTCTTTGGATTTCAGCACTTCTGGGTGCACCCTGTCAGGCCCTGTGGGCTTATGTATGTGCAGTTTGTGTAAGTGCTCCCTGTCTTGGTCCTCCTCCACTGAGGATAAATCTTCCTTGCTCCAGACTCTCCTCGTGGTCTGGAGAGTTTTACTGATAAAGACTGAGGCAAAGAAGGCATTAAGTACCCCAGCCTTTTCCATGTCCTTTGTCTCCAGTTCCCTGGCCCTATTCAGCAGTGGGTCCTCATTTACTCTCATTTCTCTTTTACTGTTTATGTATTTGTAGAATTCTTCCTTGTTTCCCTTTACATCCCTTGCCAGATTCAACTCGGGGTGGGCCTTGACTTTCCTAACCCCATCTCTGCACAATCAGACTGCAGCTCTGTATTCCTCCTGGATCACCTGCCACTGCTTCCACCTTTTGTACATTTTCTTTCAATGTCTGAGTTCAGTTACAAGCTCGTTGCTTATCCATGCTGGCCACCTGCTGGCTTTGCTTGATTTCCTACTTGTTGGAATGGACCTTTCTGAGTTTCAAGGAGGTGATCTGTGAATATCAACCATCTCTCCTAGACTCCTCTCCTCTAAACGTATCTCTGAATAGGTTGAAGTCTACTCTTCTAAAATTCAAGGATCCTTTTGATACTTCCTTTAAAACTGAGATCCTCAAAAGCGGGTCACTTCACAGTTAGTGTGGTACTGCAGGAGTAGATCTGTACTGTGAAATGGTTGATGTCAAGGACATAACAATCACAAACTACTCATTTTGTGGGGTTTGCTTCAGACTACTTCTAGTCATCAGCAGCTGGAATGAGTCTTCCAGCTGTGTGTACTACAATGGAATCAAATTTCTGCAGTCAGAATGTGAACCAAAGGATGGTAAGAGGGTATAATTGAGAGATTCTCTTCAAAACCATACTCCCAATATGAAATAAAACATCTTAATCTTAGAGGTTCCTAAGTTTCTTGGACACCTAAACCTTCATTAAAAAATTATTGCAATTCCCTCTATTTCTGCTTTTCAAGACTCAAATACTGAAGGTTGTTTAATTCTAGCAGACTGAAAAAAATCTTTAAAACTTCAATATACATATGTTCCCAGAACACACATATTTAACTAGACTGTACAAACAATAGCAAGGAGGAAATCCATTCTTCGTAAGTCAGTTCCAGTAACTTAGCTGCTAGAGCACTCCTCTGAGTTTCAAGGGACACTGTAAACATTAGTCCATTTTAAGAGTAGATTGGAAGCTCTACCTTTCAGCATACTTCCTAGTAATCAAAGCTAGATTTCTTACACATTTACAAATGCACAGGATTGAAGGTACTGTGTTTTGTATTGGAATACAATGAATCTATTTACCCATCTAGTTCTCAGGACTTTCAGGAGGTGAATTTTCAATAGACAAACTTGGGGGAACCTCACAGAGAATATTCAATACACAAGAGCTTAAATAATCTAGCAGCATCAGAAAGGATCAAATTGAATTCAGGTTCCTACATCTACAGTCGCTAAGACAACAAAACCAAGAGTTAATGCATTTCATATTCCAAATGGCTTCCCATGCTACCCAAAAAAGGAGAAACCAGCCTCAAGAAAAGCATAGAAATGGCTTTAGTACTCTGGTGAGAATGCACCGCCTGAGCATCCCACATCAAAAGAGGTGCTTTCAAGGTTTAGAGGGATGAATTTGAGACTTTTCTTCTCTCCTCAATGTTTTCTTAACAGTAGCTCAACATTTTGGGGACTGGATCTTTAGAGGATTCTTTATTTGCCTGTTAACACTCTGCTTTCATTAAAGTGCCTAGACCAATTTTGGTAATTTGCTGTAACAGAGGATTAATTTATGCTGGAACATAACATTTGCCTGGAAATGCAACTGTTTTAATTATTTGGTTCAGCTTCCAAACATTATTTTTCATTTCATGGATGCATAAGGATGTCGCATACACACACAAAAAAAAGTTCAGCATTTATTCATCAGCAAGCAAATATCTAATTTAGATATCATTTATTATTGTTATTATAGGCTGAACTGTCAAAGTTATTAAAATGCTATTCAGAATGCAAAAAATAAGAGGTTCAAGTGACCGCTACATTCACCCCTAAAGGTAGCGATGGTTCTAACAGTTTTTAGTTGGTGCAACTCTCTCCCATTAATGATTACTGTGCTTTTTCAGGATCCATCCAGTTTTGATGTGCCCCTACAGGTCCAACTTCTACTTTTTGTTCCAGTGTGTCGTGGTGTTGGGTTTGGGGTTACAAGTGCACTGTGGGTGCTAAGGCCAGGGTGAACAAGACTTAGCAAGATTGCACCATGGGTCAAAAATATCTGGTGGGGACTGACCTTGTTGTCCCTGGAGAAGGGCTCTCCTGCATATAAATATTCAAAGAGAGAGCTGCCAGAAATCCTGTGTAACAAAAAAAGAATCTGCACAATTTTCAGTTTGAAGCTATCCTAGGAAAACCATGAAATTTAGCAATAACTTTAAAGTAAACAACAAGCTTTCTACAGAAAATAGATGAAAAAGCGTTTCTCTCATGTTACTGTACATATCTTGAGTTTGATATGGATGATAGCATGACCTGAAAAATCTTTATTTCATTATATAGATTTCTGACAAGAATTATAGTAGCCATAAATAGCTATGAAAAATGCTACAATACCTAAAATTATTTGACATTCACTGCAGATAGAGAGGGAAAAAATTGTTTAGACTTAAAACCAATTTTTATTTTTCTTCCTATGACTATAAAATAGAATTCATGAATCTTTAAAAATAAGAAGGTTGGGAATTTGAAGATTAAGGAGCATATATATGTATGGGGAAAATAGAACTGCACAAAGCTGTTCACACCAGAGATTCAAAGTGTCTTTAAAAAAACAGAGATTTGCATGGGAAGACTCAGAAACATGGATGAGAACAGGAGGAGAGTTACAGATCAGATACGAGATGAATTACAGGAGCTGACAGGAAGAGGTAGAGGGCTTCCCATTGCTTGTAAATTTTTCTTTTATATTATTCTAATTCTACCTTCACCAACATTGTTTTTGACCTAATATAGAATTGCTATAGAAAAATGAAATACTGAGATACAGTTCTACTATATAGTTGGCATTCATTTTGTTCTAACAATTCACAGAGGTAAGTAGGGAAGTTTTATCTAAGACATATTTTGCTTAAGTCAAATGCAAATAAAAATACAACATTTGAGGGATAAAACCAGGCTATTAAAAACTGTGTGTGATTACATAAACATGATTCTATAATGAGTGCTGGTGACTTATGGGTTTAAAAATATTAATGCCCTAATATTAAAGCATCTATCTGATCTTCACTGCTTTTGAATCCTGAAGTGCTATAATGGCTGCATACCGAGGGTGAATTAAAAAAAAAAAATAATTACAGAGCTTTTTAAAGCATGCTATGCTAAACAAAAGGAGCAATCAAATCCTCTAATACTTTAATCTCCACCACCACCTAAAATAACCCCTAGTCCCATTGCAGAAGATGAAGGTTTCCTACATGGAATTTGACTTTTGTATTTGGTAGCAACAGGAAGGTGGGTGCAGAAGGAAAATTGGTAATGAGTCTTTATCTCATTTTTAAGCCTGTCATCATAAGTGAAGAGTGGAAGAAAGCCATGAGCAAAGGTTATAATGGATGTGACCATTGCCCAGAGCTGACCGGAAGGAAAAAATGCGGACTAGAAATTTCCCTGGCTGTTAACCTAGGATTTATTAATTGGTATATATCTTAGAGAGGGATTTGTGAGCATAGTGATTAGAGGCATCAGAAAGAAAAATGTTTGAGATTCCATTGTGATGAAATCATAGCTGTGGACTGGACTTTTGAGCAACATAGCTCTACTGTTTGTTTTCACTGTGCTCTAGGGAAATACATTTTTTTTTAAAATGCAAGATTNTTTGAGCAACATAGCTCTACTGTTTGTTTTCACTGTGCTCTAGGGAAATACGTTTTTTTTTTTTTAAATGCAAGATTACATCTCTGTATCTGATTCTTTGTTATGGAATATTTTATGGAATGGAATGCAAAAATATCCTTGAAAGATCTAAATGTTGACTGTAGAAAAGTCAATGTAGGGCTAAGCCTTAAACATTATGGGTTATCTGAAGTTATTATTCTAATATTCAGAACCTGAGATTTAAGATTACAGATACTGTAGACCATGTGGAATATCGCTGAGATGCAGAGGAGATTACAGCTAACTGTAATAAAGCGACTCTCAAACGGAAGTTCAGAAATAGTGAATCACAAAGCACAAGTAAGCAATTCATAACAGATCATATGTTATTATATAGTTGACAACAAAATCATAATGCAGTTAAAACAGCTTTGAAAAAAAGAATATCAATCTATTAGAATAATAAGTTTATGGCAAATTATTAAAGTTTATTCACAGTTCCACCTGTCAGACCAAGACAGGAATCCAGATAGTTGAAAAACAGGCAGCCCTCCTATTTTGATAAGGATCTCATCTGTTTTGACCAATGCTTTCAGCTGAAATACTTTAGCAGTTGATAGGTCTATATAAGCAGCAGCAGGCAAAGCCAATTCCTGATAGCCCTTTGAAGGCCATTGTAAAATTTATAGTCCTTAATTGTTTTCATTCATCTTCCCTTGGCACTTCTGTATATATAATAGTATCCATCCCATAAAGAATAAATCCTGTATTTTGTTTACTTCAAGAAGTCTTGCATAAAAATTCCATCATTTTCCCTCGGTCTTTAAAGGAGGTAAGATTTTCTTTGTTAAAGCAATTGGAAATTAAGTTGTGTTAGTATTGTGATCATGTTTATTTTTATGTTGTATCAAAATGGGCCTCATTCTAGGGAGCAAAAACTGGTAAGGCTGATCAGTGATAACACAGTACTCTATCTATCTATAACCTCCTCTGTAGATGTATTTGAACCTCATCAAAAAAAGTAGCTTGGGAATGCATTTCTGATTTTTCTCAGAAATCAAAGCATTCCTTTTGTCGTATGTGGGACTGATTTAAAATCCATGCTTAAATATTTTGTGAGCTATAATGTTGTAATTCTTGTCCTTACAAAGCTCATTCAAGAACAGAGTTTCAATTGTGCCTGTAGGAAAGATCCATCAATACTCTTATTTCATTTTCTAATATTCCGTCTTTTTGGACCAAAGAAGCAAGAAGAGCTGGAGGGTCAGATAACATAGTTTCAATGTTCTCTATCTACAAACTGTCAAACACTTATCATTTTGAGGCTGAGATTTTTTTGCAGCTGAGAATTCATTAATCTTAGCTTGCACTTAGTATGTGGGCACTGTAATGGGAATTGCTGAGGCTACGGCTGTGTAGAAAGCACTGAACGGTAACAAATCATGTGTCTATACTGTAGGAGTCACCATGATTTGTGAAATGCAAATCTATCTGCACTAATTTTCAGCTAGATAACTTGAGTTCTCAAAATATCAAAGTCCAGTGAAGGCTACTGACTCAAGCATTATATTTGACAGATTTTCTTAGTTGCCAACTCAAATGTGTCTAGATCTCACTATAATTACAGCAGCTGTATTGCAGACACTGGTAGCAAAGGTTCATACATATCCTTCCTGCTGTCCAGGAAGATTTTGAGACTTGTCTGTGTGTATCCAGGATGTCTAGAAAAGCAGGTGCTCGCTGTGTGTAGTACGGATGCAGAGAAATCCCACATGATAATGTAGTAAGTCTGATGAAGGAATCAGCCACAACTCTGCAGGGGAAGGTTGAAGTGATAATTCGCTTATATTGAATGAAGTAGGAAGATTCGGAGTTAAAATAGGGAGTGAAAACATGTCTGTTTGTATCCCCAAAACCACTGTTTCTTCAAAATCACCAAGAATGAAATGACTTTGTGAAAGTTCTCATAGCAGAATATAAAACGTACTTTTATTTGTATTTGTATTAGGCCTAACAGGGGCAAGGAGACTATTCAGGATTAATGATTTGGCTATAAAAATGAAAAGAAAGAAAAAAGCTCTTCCAGGAAGTTGTGGATGGAGCTGAACAGATTAGAATTAAGACTGTAATACAGTAAATGCTGTGTTTTATTAAATCCTCACAACATTCATAATGTTTGCAGTTATTTATTGGTCTAAAACTAAGATAACTATTGTACATTTTTTTCATCTTGGGTACTCTGACTGCATTTTTTGCTGCTGTTATGCTTCGAAGTCTACACAGGAATTGAATTCCATGAAAAAATACAATTATAAAGTAAACACTGTGCTAAAATTTATTCATCTTTGACATTTCTATTTCAGATCTTGCTCAATAAATTTATTGACTTATTTTTTGGCACTCCCAGTAAATAAAGTTTTATTAGACATTGAAACTCATTCAAAGAGGTAAGAGAAATATGAACTACATAACTAGAAAAGTGGGTTTGCTGGATGACAGTCAGGTATGGCTATAATATGATTTGCCCATCTGCCCTTCCAGAGAAAAAATAAACAAACATATAATCTTATAAATGGACAAAATGTAAACTTGACAGCTTATGCTATTTATCATCGATTTCTCTGTCACATAAAGCAAAAGTTAAGGTTGAACTGAGACATCAGTTGCTTGCTTACACATTCTCACAATGTCCAGAGAAACAAATGCTTCAATTTTTTCAGAAAAAGCAGTATTTTCTTATCCCCTCCCTCAAAAACAAACAAACAAACAAATCCCTAAAGCTTCCACCTCTTTGAGTGATACGTAATTTTTTATGTTGAAGATTTTTTTTGCTCATGTGGCTCAAATATAATTTTTTGGTCAAGATCTTGAAAGTAAAAATTATATATTAAATCATTAATTAATTAACATGAATTAATTAGTTGTTCTCAAGCACTTATTCAAAGACTGTAGTAGTAGAAAACAAAAAAAAATCAAACACCCAGTCCCCTCCTTGTAAACCAAATTAGCAATGGCAAAAAATTTTGATTACAAAATCAAATGTAAAATATTATTTAAAATAATAGCAGTCTGTAATGCATAGCACATGTACTTTAAATATACAGTGTGCCACCTTCCAGAGATGGATAGGAGTTCTGGCTTGCAGATTCCTAGTTCCTGGTTCACAGATTTCTGCTGCCTGTTTCTATTGCCTTGTTATAACGCAGCTCAAAGCATTATGTGTTCTACTCTGACCTCCAAAGTTCCTCAATAGGTTTTCTGATAATACACTGATATAACCATAGTACAATTAAGTGGAATGCTGTCTCCTTCTTTCTTTCCCAAATAACTTCTCTAAGACCCTATATGCACTTTGTAGGACTAGCTGTTAGGAAGGATGACACGGGTTCCACAATGTGCTTTTTCGACCACCCAAAGGTCCGGAAAGGAGCCGAACAGGACAGATGGTTTTCATGATACTTGTTATAACTATGCTTTTTGCTGATACTTTGAAGAAATAAAATTGTTTATATTATTGACTGTGAAACTACAGAACTATGATGAAATCAGTAGAGGAAGTTTGATACAAAAGCTTGCTATTTATAATCTTCTACATACTGCATGAAAAACAGGACTTGAAGTTTCACAGCAGTTTTAATTTACCACATGTGGATTACTTAGGAGTTCTCTCTGAAACTCATTCTTTACTCTATATTCTGGTAAAAGAAAAAAAAAGAAAAGATCTTTTATTTGCAGTTTGTATACTACAATACCTAAATGAAGGTGTTTCAAGAATGCACATTTCACAACTCAAGAATGTATAGAAATATTGTAGCTGTAAAAAAAAAGCAAAACCCAAACGCTTGTAGTAACAACAAGCTGGGATGTGTGGGTGTGTGGACATGCATATAAACTTATATGTCTATACATATTTAAGTATATATGCACACCCACATATAGATAGATAGATTTGCACAACATGTATCTTATATATTTTGTTCATAATATATATAAGTAGCTTTGCTGGTCATAAGTAAAAATATTTCTTTAGCCATAAAAGAGCAAAAGGGCATAAAAAGATTGATTCCAACTGATTTTCCAGAGTGATTCATTGACTAAAGGCTGCCAGGGATCACAATGGTAGCTGAATAAACAAGCTCTTTGTAGAAACTGTAAAATTATTCTAAAACTATATACTTTACTTCGAAAGTTACCTCATCTTGCCATAAATTTACATTTGTTCCCTTACCATCTTTTGCAAGCTGTTCCCATATTAATGATCATGATCATATTTTGTGTTGTTTAAGGTTAAAGTTGCTAAATTGTGCCCAAGGGACTTCATTCCAGTAAACCTGCCACGGCATTGCTCTGAGAGCTCGTGGTGAAGCAGCCTTAAAAGGTGACCTCCAAATCTTTTATGAGTTACTGCTTTCTAAGATAACAGTTCTTATCTGGTAGTATAACCTGTGGTTCTTTGTTGCAAAGTGCATTAATCTGTACCTTTTTTTTGCTGGATTCTGACAATTTGACCAAGTGATTTAGATTAAATTCTAACAGTAAACTGCCCTCGTTTTTATTTATTATCCCATCAATCTTTGTGTCATATGCAAATTTAATCAGCTAAGATTTTATTTCATCATCTAGATTGTTTATAAGAATGTACTGAATACTGTTGGACCAGGAATCTCTCTCAGGGGAACTTGCTTGGAACAACCCTGCTCATTGATATCTGCCAATAAGCCCCTTTTTAATTCATCTAATGTGTGCCCTCTTGATTAAAAATCTTCCGTTATAGGAAATTAAAAATGCCATGTGACACAATTGCAAAAGCCTTAGAGAAGTCCAAAGATGCTGTATCAACATAGTTGCCAGTTTTGTTTGACAAAAGATACTTCTCCGTGAGACTTGAGCAGTATTCGTGATATTTTTTGGTTTATGTTCTTCAATGGAAGAGCCCTGAAAGGGGGTATTATTTTGTATAAAGATCAAGGTGAAATATCTTTTGTTTCTTCAGTTACTTCTGTTAGAGTCTTGAAAATATATTTCACTACCTCTTGTTTATCTCTGCGTACTCCCATGAGCTGGGAGAACCCGATTAAAATGACTGGTAATTAAAAGGTTTCATTTTAAAGTCCAAAATATTGTACTTACAATACACATGCACCTACACATGTGTACAAACACATGTACTTCATGAGTAACAATCTGTATCTGTAATTCTTATTTTCTTTAGACCCTGCCAAAATCAGTTTGAGCTTTTCAGTTTGTTTCAAGAAGAAAGACATTAATATCCTATGTGTCAAAATGTGATTTCCTTACTTGGAATATACCCATTCATTACAATGGATGAGAATACAGAAATCATTTCAGCTCTCTATGGTTATTGTTCTGCCATATTGTGACAACATTTATGACAACGTGCAGGTTTTTTTCTAAGTTTTTTTTTTTTTTCTGCATTGGCCTGCAATATTTGTGCATGTTTTCATCTATATCAAGGAAAGGAAGTAAACTTGAATGTGTAATGCATTTTGTTCCTTTTTGATCTTAGGAGAAAATTGGCCTTTGACATGTCGATTCATTATGTTTAGCATTTAATTTACTGGTAGGTTATGCAGCGTTATAAGCAGTGAAGTCTCTGGCCCAAAGTGTCCTTACCTTCTGATCTTTACTGCAGTTTTACTTCTCTTTCAAATGAAGATGCGGTTATAGCTGTTCACCTTCAGCAATCCTTTGAATGCTGCTTTGGATCATAAAATAAAGACCTGTTCTTATTTGAAGTTCATAAAAGACTTAAAAATCTTTGTAACTTTTAATAAGATGCATGTTTTAATTAGGTTAAAGTGAAACCTACAAAATATATTTACTATTTGAACTGTTGACTCTCCAAATTCAGAAAAGTAGGAAATTGGCAATTTCTACAAAAGTTAAAAGACTATTTTTATGTTTAAAACCTATAGACGCTTTGTAAATGTTCATGGGACAAACTGTGCAGATATAATTCTCATCAAGATGTAAACTCTGTACAACTAATTAAATCTTAAAGTAATATATATTAATAGAAAAAAGCTCAGAATAATACCAAAGCTAAGTAACATCTAAAGGGAAGGACAGATACATGATAACAAATAAAAACAGAGACTAAAAAGCCAGCTTTCACAGAATTAATGAAAAGTCTAATTTAATTAAGATGGTCACTTCTGATTGTCAGGCAAAGCTGATCTCCTAGAAGCAGCAATGCTGTGGTAATTTTGTATTTGTTTCTTTTAAATTTAATAAGCTGGTACAACTTTGAAAAACAAATATAATATAAAAGCTGGAGCAAATTATATGGAACCTGTACCTGCCNAGGTATAGAACTAAAGAACTAAAACAGAAGTCTGTCTTATTTGTTTTTCTTTCCTCTCATTCATACACTAACACATGTTTAAATTAACCTCTCAAAAGGGTAAATTGAGAACAGGAGGTCAAAGGAAAGACTGGTATAAAAAAGGAAGCTTGTTCACTCACTGATCCTCTCTGTACATAGCAAACAAGGTGAGCTACAATTTTTTAGTCTTAGGGAATTATAACACAAGAAAAGTTAAATTCAGTTTTTCTGTAAGAAGAAGAGTAATGCATTTGCATCTCGGTTCTTTAAGCCGTTGCTTTTGGTCTGGCTGCTCTGGTAGCTATTGTGTACCTCAGTGTGTGGTGCAAGACCTTAAGGCAGGCAGATCATCCTTCCTCCTAAACACATGGTATTTTCCAGAGCATATCAAGCCTAGGTTAATATCTCCGTTTTATGCACACCGATGCTTGTACTTTCTGGTGGATCCAGAAAGACAGCGTTGGCTTCTGTGTATGGGCTTCTCAGTAGGATAAAGGTTCTGATTTCCAATGAGTTAGTCCACAATGCACTTGCAACAACTGACACTTCTACCACACTCTAAATGAGCATCGCTTAGTGCATCACTGGAAGTGGCTTATCAACCAACAACTTGCTCAGCTCAGTTTTTTTTTCAAAGAGATATTAGCTCGTTTTGAATGAAGCCCAGTGATTGGACAGCTATTTGATTGGGACAACTATTCAAAGAGATTCTTTTGAATATTTTTTGTGGTAGTATAGAATTTAATTAAAGATTCTTGACATAGCAAGTATAGAGAAAGTTTACAAAATAGAAGTGAAGCGTGCCAAAGATTGTAAATGCAGCCTTATCACTAGTGACACACCAGAAATTCTGCGATAATTATCCGAGGCTCCGGACTTCACGGGCTATGAAAAGATTTTGCTCTAACTGCCTGATGGAACCATTACGCATTGGCAAGAACTTACAGTAATACAGGATCAAGCTGCTATTCCTATCCAGGCTGCTAGAGGTCTAGTAACCCCTCAGTTTTGTATTAGCAATGGTTGGGGTCAGTATTAATGAAGATGTGCAATGTTATTATTGCAGCTATTTATTGCAGGCTATGAACATAAGATAAAACCTGACTTTCGGAGAAGTGTCACTCCGATCAGCTGCGGTACTATGACATTTTCCTTCAGCATGTTTTTTGTCTTCCTGTCATGCACACTTGAAGCTGATAGTGAAGGTGTTAAAAGTACTGTTGTTGACCTTTGCTATGAGAGCAAGTCCATGAAAACCACTGCAGGAGACACTATCAAGATCCAAGACACCAAGATCCTGAGAAGATCTGAGATCCGGCCTTTACAAGCTTGGACAAAATGGTACAATATTGCTTCCCAGTCATTCAGGCTCCAGTAGGGTATCTCAGCTCCATCCAGCACTGCTGCAGACTCAGAAGCCATATGCAGAAGCAGTAAAGACAGAGCACATTGTATAAGTCATTTACAGTAAGCCTTTGAAAGACAGACACTAAACAGTTCTGGAGGCTCCTGTCATTGCTGCAAGACCCCTAAGTGTTTCACACAGTCCAGACTTTGTTCACATTCTGCTCCCTACAAAACTGTTCTCATCTTTAGTGTTACAATGTACAGTAATGGATGTTGTAACCAAGCCACCCAAGCAGAAATATTAATGCAGTATTCAATTTGCTATGATAAAAAGACTGTATTATATTAATATTATATACCATTAGACATTTTAGGGAAGATTAATTTCACAATAGGTAAATCACTACCATCATCAATTTGAATGAAACTCTCTAAGAGCATAGGGTACCGTTTCATCAGCTGGTGGAGGCTGCTCGCTTGGGTTTTCATTTTAATGAATGTCATTTGGTGCAACACAGAGGTTTTGCTATCTTACAGCACAATAGACAGAAGCCAGAACTGTAAACACAGGGTTTTATTCATACTAGAAATTTATGCAAGAACCTACTCAGATCTGCCAAGAACTGAACAGAAATAAAATGTGTGTTTTAAACTAGGAATATAGAGATTTTCTGTTTGGATAATAACTTTGTATGGGCAACAACAGGAATCCGAATGCATTGATATTCTGATATGCCTTCTAGCACTTCCACCATTTTCCTCAGAGAAGAAAGCAACTGAAAGAAACCCTCTTGGTTCATTATAGCAAGAACACTTCTGTACCATTTCTATTTCCATACCCCCATAGGCAGATTTGTATACTTCATGGATTTAGAATTATTTACCCCAGTGATATCAAGTAAGTCTTTTTTGCAGCAACACACGCAGCCTGGGAGTATTAGGATTCTTTTTCTGCTATACGAAAAGAAGAGATTTTAGAGTGGTTTCATTTTATATTTAGAATTATTTATCAGTATTTTCCTTGCAGAAAAGAAAGTTTTTGAATTGGCAATATTGCAAATTGCCCAGCATTACTAGAATCTCTGACAGAATCTGTGTCAAATACTCTGGCATTCATTAAAAGATATTGAATTCAGGGATTCACGAAAGCTGGGTCTTTATTCTTCATTGAGAGCTCTACAGTTTCTTTTTACTTCTTAGGTTTTGAGCGACCTGATCTGTTTTTTCTGTTAGCAATTTTCAGGGTAGGTGGCAGGAAATTTTTTTTTTGTTTAGTCTATGGAGAAAGGTATTATATTAAAATATTTGTAAGTTTACATAAATATATTCAATTTAAAACTTTTTTTGAAACAATTTTTGTTTTAAAAGAATTCTAAAGTGGCATAGTTATGATAACCAGGTAACCTCAATAAAGAGCACTGTTACAGTCTGTCTCTGAGTACTGAAATAAAAAGATGCTTTAGCATTTGTAACTCTCATAAACCAGAGAGACAGAGTCTGACACATGAAAGCAGCATACTGTTTAATAATGGCAATTAGTTCAATTATTCGCGTAAAAGATTCACTCTTCAGACTTGCATTATCTTTGAACTCTTTGAACACCGGTATGAGTGATACATATTCTTGCATTGTAAAAAAGGGGGCAAAGTTCAGCCTGGAGAAGAGAAGGCTCCAGGGAGATCTTATTGCGGCCTTCCAGTACCTAAAGGGGGCCTACAGGAGAGCTGGGGAAGGACTTTTTACTGGGGCATGTAGTGACAGGACAAGGGGGAATGGCTTCAAACTGGAAGAGGGCAGGTTTAGATTAAACATTAGGAAGAAGTTTTTCACTTTGAGGGTGGTAAGGCACTGGAACAGGTTTCCCAGAGAGGTTGTTGAGGCCCCATCCCTGGAGGTGTTCAAGGCCAGGCTGGACGTGGCCTTGGGCAGCCTGGTCTAGTGGGAGATGTCCCTGCCTATGGCAGGGGGGTTGGAACTCGATGATCTTCAAGGTCCTTTCCAACCTAAACCGTTCTATGATTCTATGAAAGCGGCACTGACATATTTTTGCTGTTTCTCAGGGCACGAGGTCAGACTTACAGTGGTGGTGACATTTGTGGTAGTGACATCAGGGCATCTTTGTTTCTAGACTTGCACTGACAACATTGTGCCTTGCCTCATAACAGACCATCATCTAACTCTCTTGCTTTTTGCTCATTAAAGCAGCAAGGACAACTTACATTAGCTCCTCATATATCCTCCTCCCATGATCTTCTTCATTACTACAGTCTTTAGAGACTCAGTTTTGCAGAATTGCTCTAAGCACAGAATCTACATCAACTTCATTTTCCAGAAGAAACCCTAATGAAATTGTGGGAGAGTTTCTTTAACAGTTTTGCAGAAAATATTTCCTCTGTCTCCAAATTACAGTGGCCAAGACATTTAACTTGAAAAGCCAAGCACAGGTGTGGTAAAGAAAGAAAAAGTGCGGTCAAAGGCCTTTTACACTGTATTCCACTCCATAACTGCAAGTGAGTCCCTGCAGTTGTACCTTTAGGCTTTCCAACTGACTTCATTATGTGATATTATCAGTTGCCCAGTTGAGGCTTTTAAGCTGGCTTTTAGTGGAATTGATCCTCAGATCCTCTAAAAACTCTGTCTTTGGAAGCTTGCCTCTAGATTTAGGTGTTGAAGTCTAAGTTTTATCTTCAAGAACTCTACTCAGTGCCCATCTAGCTCTGGGGGGTATTTACTTTAGCTACATTTCCGTAGCTCATTCCTGGTCTTTTCCAGAATTTCACATTTGCAGGTTGTTGTGGTTTAACCCTGTTAGGCAGCGAAGCACCACACAGTGCTCACTCACTCTTCTCCAGATGTGGAAGAGAATCAGAAAGGTAAAAGTGAGAAAACTTGTGTGTTGAAATGAAGTCGGTTTAATAGGTAAAGCAAAACCTCACACACAAGCAAAGCAGAAGAAGGAATTCATTCACTACTTCCCATCGGCAGGCAGGTGCTCAGCTATCTCCAGGACAGCACGTGTAATGGTTACTTGGGAAGACAAATGTCATTAGTCTGAATGTCCCCCTCTTCCTTCTTCCCCCAGCTTTTATTGGGGGGGACACCATATGATGTCGTATGGTATGGAACAGCCCTTTGGCCAGTTGGGGTCAACTGTCCCAGCTGTGTCCCTTCCCAGCTTCTCGTGTACCCCCAGCCTACTCGCTGACAGGGCAATGTGAGAAACAGAAAAGGCCGTGACACCGTGTCAGCACTGTTCAGCAATAAATAAAACATCCCTGTGTTACCAACACTGTTTTCATCACAAATCCAAACCATAGCCCCATACAAGATACTATGAAGAAATTTAACTCTATCCCAGCCAAAACCAGTACACTGTTATGTTAATGTGTGCCACCTTAGGGCCCACGATGCCATAAAAGTTTGTGAGCTGGCAACTCTTAACTTCTGCTAGCAAATCAAATCTCAAGATTTAAGCGAGATCATTAAATTTCTTTCTCACAAGCTTCTGCAGTCTTTTCAGCTTAAATTGTCTCGTGTGGCATAGTGCTCCTCTGGAGAGTATACTCATCATCTGAACAAGCGATGTATCTCCTTCACTATTTCCACTGTCTGCCTTCTGCTCAGGGCTTGGCCTCAGGCTCCTTCATTCTAACGTATCTGGTGAGAGACTTTTTCTCCAGTCCCCTGAAACACGTGACTCACTACTCATCTGCGTCATCTTGGTCAAAATGTATTCTTCCCTCTACAAGGGGTTGTGGGGCGTTAGAGTTTTGAGAAGGTAACCTGTTTTAACTCTGAACATTTCTAGAGTACAGAAGTGATATTTTTGGAGCTGAAAGAATTTCTGCTTTAAATTTCTGTGGCATCAATACCGTTGTAATTTGAAAGTAAAGAAAGTAAAGTAATTTGAAAGAAAAGAAATTCCTACATTCAAAATGGAAACTGCATCCTGATGCGAGCACTCTTAAAGAGTTCCCAGCCATCAACCAGAAATCATCAGCTGTTTTGAGACAGATTTCCCAAATTGTCGCACAGGAGCAAGCAGTAAAAACGTCTTGTAAATATGAGGCACAATGTCTGCAGTATATGATTTTTAACAACAAGTGAAATAATTTCTTTGCATTTCACTAATAATCAAATATCCATATGTGGAATTACCAGAGACTGAAATTTACATATTTATGAAAAATAAATCAATGATTAAAATAAAGCATCCTTTTATTTCTCAAAGACTGCTCTCTTGCAATAACGAAACTAAGCGAAGTCACAAGATTAATGGTGCAATCATCAATTTTGTTCCAGCTGCTTTAAGACATTCCAGCTGCGAAAGCAAAAGCAAAGCTTAATGTTGTTCACTTTCTGACCCTTGCATACAGGCTCTTTTGGGAGAAGTGGAGAACGACCTTAGGCTCTGGTGCTTCTCAGCTGCCAGAATAGCTCCTTGGGCAGCCGGGCTGCTGTAAATTGCAGTATGGATTAGATTGCCCCTGGCTGATTCTAAAGTCAGGGGAATAAAAATATGGCTTTGTTTCCATTTTCTCAGCTGTGCCAGCTGAGGAGCCAGCCTTAAAAGTTCACTGCTTGCTAAAGGCATGCAAGGGTGCCACAGACAGAGCTGATAGTCACGTCTGCCTGAAGGACTGAAGGCTATCAGCTAGCCTGTGAACCGGCACATTCATTTGTGTCCTTCCATGTATTTGCTCAGGGTTTTGTACAATGGATGTCTAATGCTTTCTGATGCCTTTAGGTACCCTTCTACTGCAAAAAAATAATTCTATGCTACATATATTTGAGCAAGAGAGAAAATACCTCCGTATTCATCCAGTAAACTGTCTTATTTTACAAATATTGAATATTGTGAGAATTCAAAAACATTGACATGAAGATAATGTCTATGCAACTCAAGACAAAAGCTAACAATATGCTTAAAAATCTAGAAAATTATAATGTTTAAAAATACTCTGAAAATGTATTGCTTTCTAAGAAGAAAACTTTAAAATTGTTAGATAATAATGTTTTAAATCGCCTCTTAAGAACTGAAAAGGGCTACCCGTTTCAGCAATTTAATTTCAATAAAAAGAAGACTCCTCTAAGCTCTGGGATATTCGCTTTGATGGATTTCAGCTCAAACATGAGCTAGCCCACAAATTCAGCTGTCTCTAGCCCATTTCTGCAAACATTCAAAACCAGCAGTAGAATCCCTTGTGCGATTCAGCATGTTGTGTGAGCTCTGCTACATGGTGAACCTTACCTCTGGTGTCTCAGGTCAACAGTGAAATCTTTCTGTAAATGTGTATCACGTATCTATCTCAGCAGCCTTTCACCTATTTTTACATATGTACAGTCACACAGGAAGGAGTATTAAAAAGCTTTCTGTTTAGAACTTACACTGTGTAGACTCTTTGAAAGTATATTAAAGCAACATACTGTGAAGTCTAAAAAATGATACCAATATCTGCACGATACATCTATTATAGAAGAAGTAAAATATTATAAGAGGTAAATATCAATGTATGTCTTCCTATACCCTTAGGAATTTAGTCCCACAAAGAAACAGCTCAAACCTTTTTCAAGTTTTATGAAGGCTTCTTTAAATATTTACAGTTGGGAAAGCCACTTCTTTTCTACCTCAGGCCGATGAAAGAGGAACTTTCTTTTAGTCTTTTTAAAACATGAAAGGGGCAAGATCACTAACATCAGAAGCCTCCTACCTCTTCTCTAAGAATGGTTCTTTCAAATCTTCAAACAAGAAAATACTTTCCTCTGTAGTTTCCTGATTTTCCACAAGATGCTGAGCCACATAGAGCTCTTTAATCCCACTCTGCTCTGTGTGCATGTGTGTATGCGCTGGTGTGCCCATGTCTGTCTGTATGTTGGAGGAAAAGATAATCCTTTCACTTTCCAAGACTATGAAGATTATGAAGAAGGATATATTAGTCATATGATATTACTTTAGCCAGTTTGCCTGCTTATATAGTCAAGAATTAAGGACAATAAAATGTTATCAAACATTATACTAAAATAAAACAAGGAAAAGTAAAGTATACCGTTTTTCAACAATGAATGTACCCAGACTCCCGTCATTTTGCAAAATCTCACCTGAATGTTTTTAAATACCTTAGGAAGGCAATGTTTTATTATTATTATTTAATGTATGATGGCTACCATACATTAAAGGAGCTGGTACTAAAAAAATGGAGGACCCAGCTCTCATCCTCTCCACAGTCCCAAACCTGTCACATCCTACCTTCACAGTAGTCTACGGAATCTGAAGCATGTAAAAAAACCCCACGAATAGGCATAACTACAGTGATTGAGGGAGGAAAAAAAAAAATCCCTAGATCTGTGCCCCCTCCTGGGTTGTATACCCTCAAAATTCAAGTTGAAGGGAATTATGTTAAGCATCTCTTTGCAATCTAACAGGAACAGTATAAAACAGATGAGGTTGGACTCTCAAGCAGTCAGACCACAGTAGTTCAAGCCATAAAATCTAAGATTAGATCTTAAATCAGACTTGAGTGGTAATTAGGTCCTCAGGCCTTACAATGGTCCTGCAAACTTTCTCCTTCTATGTCCAGAGCAGTGTCTTGCTTACATAATTAAAATGAGTTACTTTCATACACTTTTTAAGCATGGTGAAAAATGCCTTACATACACTCTTAAAGGAAATAGTCCTGTGGTGACACAGGGTTAGCTGATTTACTTCAGTTACATGCACTTACTGAACTTTTCAAAGAGCTCAACACTAAAAGCTACTTATACATAATTTATATCATACTTGCTGGCTGAACTCTGTTCTCATACTTCATGCCTGCCGTTCTCATGAGCATAATAGCAATAATCCATCATGTATATGTATAGCATTCTGATGATGTTTGCAGGTTGATAAGTATAAAGATACAATGAGAAGATAAATAGATGGTGGTTGCAACAAAGCCCTGGGGTTATTAGAATTTAGGAGGGGAAACTTTATTCTTTCATATTTACATTAACTCTTGGGTACCATGTTTTATACTACAGCACAGTACTGTAGTGGTAAATGTTAATTGTCCATGTTTCCTTATAGGACATGGTTAATTAATACAAATTACAGTTGTCTTTTGTTCTTATTAGGGCAATTCCACAACTGTCGTAAATACATTTAGCTCTCTTGGAGCCACTGGGGTCTTGCAAATTCATAATAGCTATGGAGCTAGACCTTATATGTATACTTTATTCCCAGTAACATCAGGGTAAATAAATAAAGACTAATATTTAAATATTACCATATCACAAAGATTTATTGAAAGTCGCCGGATCATGTGGACTAAATTCCATGTTTGTTGTATATAGAGCTGCAAATATTTTTTTTTCTCAACATAATGATGGAGGCCAAGAGGTGTGATGCTTCTCAACGAGTCTCCCATAATATCCTCATAGCTAAACTTAGGAAGTGTGGGTTAGATGAGTGGACAGTGAGGTGGATAGACAACTGGCTGAAGGGCAGAGCTCAGAGGGTTGTGATCAATGGTGCGGAGTCCAGTTGGAGGCCTGTAGCTAGCGGTGTTCCCCAGGGGTCCATACTGGCTCCAGTCTTGTTCAACATATTTGTCAACAACCCGGATGAGGAGACAGAGTGTTCCCTCAGCAAGTTTGCTGATGACACAAAATTGGGAGGAGTGGGTGACACTCCAGAAGGCTGTGCTGCCATTCAGTGACACCTGGACAGGCTGGAGAGTTGGGCAGAGGGGAACCTAATGAAGTTCAACAAGGGCAAATGTAGGGTCCTGCACCTCGGGAGGAATAATCCCATGCAACAGTACAGGTTAGGGGATGAGCTGCTGGAAAACAGCTCAGCAGAGAGGGACCTGGACGTCCTGGTGGGCAACAAGTTGACCATGAGGCAGCAATGTGCCCTTGTGACCAAAAGGGCCAATGGTACCCTGGGGTGTATTAAAAAGAGCATGGCCAGCAGGTCAAGGAAGGTTATCCTACCCCTCTACTCTGCCCTGGTGAGGCCACCTCTGGAGTCTTGTGTCCAGTTCTGGGCTCCCCAGCTCAAAAAAGACAGGGACCTACTGGAGAAAGTCCAGCAGAGGGCAAGGTATTTGAGCACGTCTCTTATGAGAAAGGCTGAGAGACCTGGGTCTGTTTAGCCTGGAGAAGAGAAGACTGAGAGGGGAGCTCATCAATGCTTATAAATGTCTAAAAGGCAGGTGTCAAGAGGATGGGGGTCAGACTCTTTTCAGTGCTGCCCAGAGACAGGACAGGGGGAAACAGGCACAAACTGGAACACATGAAATTCTGTCTCAAAATGAGGAAAAACTTCTTTATTTTGAGGGTGACAGAGCCCTGGAACAGGCTGCCCAGAGAGGTTGTGGAGTCTCCTTCTCTGGAGATATTAAAAATCTGCCTGGATGTGTTCCTGTGCAACCTGCTGTAGGTGACCCTGCTCTGGCAGGGGGGTTGGCTAGATGATCTCCAGAGGTCCCTTCCAACCCCTACCATTCTGTGATTTTGTGATTATGCAATTCCAGAAAGCTGGACCTGTACAACGTGCCTTCTATAGGCAGCATGTGGATGGCCTGAACTCTACCTTCTTCAATGTGTGCCTATGTGATTCTTTCCAGAAACAAAAGAGAAAACCTAAGGATTAAAATAATGAAACAGGGAAATAAACTGGCCTGAACAGATAATTTAAAGTAGAGCTGTCTAGAAAGCTTTTAATTTCAGTGAATGCACGGTCTCTTTCAATTGCTTCTATCTGTCTCAAACCTTCCCTGAATTTTTTCAAAAAGTGCACAAGATTGACAAAGATTTACAGGCCTCTAATATTTATGTTTTGTTGGTTCACTATGGACACACTGAAAAGCAAAAGCTTTCCTTTTATTTTTCAGTAGACAGGAGATTATATTAACAAAACCTTCATGGAAGCTCTACAGAAATCTTCTATAAAGTACTTGCATTGTCCTCTGGGTAACTACTGTCACATGACCAACTACATAAAGAGAAAGTAAAATGTAATGATTTAACCGGACTATCCTGCTGGTAGAAAATATTAAACACAAATGTTTCTAGAACCTTGCAGCTTTGTGGTTCTTGAGAACTGATCTTAATATTTGTATTGTCCAGTAAGAAAAAAAAAAAGTATAATCTGAAAATAACATGCAGTAAAACATGACTGTAATAAATAATAGTGGGTATTTATCATATGCATTAAATTTTTTAAGGTTATAAGTGATTACTTAGGATATGTTGAGAATGCGCTACTCAGTGGCAGTGCTTTCAGAGATCAGCTCTGAGTAAAGTTAGTTAGCTCTGAAAAATTGCTCTGAATAAATAAAAAAATATTTGTGGGATAGAGTAACTCCATGTAGAGACATCGACAAACTATAAATCAGAGTTTCCCACTGAGAGGCAAGTCTAACTGACCAAGGGGAATGCTGCTCTAACATGACTATGCTGTTGTATTAGGTTTATGTGGCAAAGTTTTGATACCGGGGGGACTATGGGGGTGGCTTCTGTGGGAAGATGTTAAAAGCTCCCCCTACATCTGATAGAGCCAATGCCAGCTGGCTGCAGAAAGACCCACCGCTGGTCAAGGCCGAGCCCATCAGCAACAGTGGTAGTGCCTCTGGGATAACATATTTAAGAAGGGGGGAAAAACCTGGGCATTTTTGCGGCTGCAAGAGAGGAGTATGAGAGAAACAAATCTGCAGGTCAGTGAAGAAGGAGAGGGAGAAGGTGCTCCAGGTGTTGGAGCAAAGATATTTAAGAAGGGGGGGAAAAAAACTGCTACACAATAGCAACTGGGAGAGAGGATTGAGAATATGTGAGAGCAGCAACTCCGCAGACACCAAGGTCAGTGAAAAAGGAGGTGCTCCAGGCATTGGAGCAAAGATTCCCCTGTAGCCTGTGGTGAAGACCATGGTGAGGCAGGCTGTCCCCCTGCAACCCACCAGGGTTAACAGTGGAGCAGATATCCACCTGCAGCTCATGGAGGACCCCACGCTGGAGCAGGCTCCTGACAGGACCTGTGAACCTGTGGAGGGAGGAGCCCACGCTGGACTAGGTTTGCTGGCAGGACTTGTGACCCTGTGGGGGACCCACGCTGGAGCATTTTGTTCCTGAAGGACTGCACCCCCTGGGAAGGACCCACGCTGGAGCAGTTCATGAAGAACTGCAGCCTGTGGGAAGGACCCATGATGGAGAAGTTAATGGAGGACTGACTCCCGTGGGAGGAACCCCATGTCGGAACAGGGGAAGAGTGTGAGGAGTCCTCCCCCTGAGAAGGAAGGGGCGGCAGAGACCACATGTGATGAACTGACCACAACCCCCATTCTCCATCCCCCTGAGACACTGAGGTGGTGGTTTGGGGACTCTGTTCATGGCGCTGCACTGCCTGGAGGTCCCTATTAAAACCTTTGCATTTTAGTATGAAATCCCTTCTCCATTCAAGTAAATGGTGAAATTCTTATTGCCTTTAACAGAACTCAGTCATCTTATCTATTTTAGAATACACTCTGTTAAATGGGTAGGTATATGGTATTCTAACAATAAAGATGAAAATATGCATGAACAAATTTAGAAAGGCTGAGGAACAAAAAGGTACCAGAAGAAACTGACACAAAAAGAAATATGAAAAAGTTCCGCAAATTCATTAAAATAAAGAAAAGATGAAAGCAAGCAAATGTCTGTTACTTAACAGAAAGGAGGACCAAATAACCATAATGAAGTGCAAAATCTTCACGATGTTTTTTTCTTCATTCATCACCAAAAAAGGTTAATTGTGACCAGAAGCTTAACATAATTAATATTAGCAACTAAGTGCTAGAATTATAAGCCAGAATTGGTTAACATGCAGAGAAGTTCTTAGATCAACCAGATCTGTTCCAATCACCATGACTTAACAACGTTTTTCCCTAAAGTATTTATGAACTAAAATCCTCTCTGAACCATTAGCAGTCACCTTCAAGAACTTTTCAGAACAGATAAAGGCTGAGGGGACATCTAATTGAAAAACATAACTAGTAAACTAAAAAAGAGCGTTATGTATCATCTGCCTAGCTTATACATAGAATGATACTGTAATAAATAATTAATCAATGATTTTCTCTCTGAGTACCCAGAAAATCTGAAGTTGATTAAAAGTAACAACAATAAAGTTACTGAAATCAGAACAGTTAGGAATCACAACAGGCCAATCTGATATCTTTCCATGACAGCACAAGCAAGTGGGTAACAGGGAAGTATTTACATACCTTTTCTTTGCTGACATGTGATGATTCCATATGACACTGTCAGAAGTATGGAAATATGTTCTTACTGGAAATTACTGTAAAATCAGTTGAATCACTTAGCAGAGACAGCATCTGTTCACTGTCAGACTGAAAGAAATACTTGAGTGCAGCATTATGCAATATTTAAATTTACAATTGAAGGACTAGTATTTGTGGATAACACTAACCAGGAAGGTTATAGACATTATGGAAGGCAGAATTTATTCAGCATGATTTTGATAAACTGGAGAAATGGTACAATGCAGTAAAATAGAATATAACAAAGACAGATGCAAACTGCCTAAGAAGGAAAAGAAAATGTGAAACGCAGAATGGCTCACTAGGCAGATACACCGCAGAAAAGGGTCTCAGGATTACAATGGGTTGCAAATGGAACATTAGTCAATGTTGCAAAACCAGCAGAAAAAGGGTGATTTAAAATACGTAAGTCCTGAGACATATGGAGTAACTATTTCACTCTAGTCAGCATTTGTGAAGCCTTGATGGGATTACTGAATGCCGTTTTAAGTACTAAGGAAAGAAGGGGATGAGATAGAAGCACAAAAAGGTTAATAGATATGGAAAATATGACCACTGAGCAAAGGCTAAATGAAAAAAATGAAAAGCCTTTCTTATTTAATCTTGAAAAGAGAACCTTGGTGTGACACGAAAACAGACTTCCAATATACAAATTGTTGTAAGGAGAACAATTATTTGTTGACAATATTGCCACCAAAAGCAAAACAAAAATAATTGATTGCAGTAGGAGAGATTTATGTTTTATATCATGAGCACCTTTTTATTACAGTTAAGAATGGGTTACCTAAATAGTTTGTGGAGTGCTTTTCATTAGAGATTTTAAAGGGTAGTTTTGATAGATTACTGTTAAGGTTGGTCTAAATATACTTGTTCCAGCCTCAAAGAAAGACGATGTGATATTCTGAGTTCCTTTGCAGCTTCACATTTCTAGGATTCTACATTTCTTTGAAAGCCTTTTAACTTAAGCTTTTAAATAGCAGTTACTCTCAAAAAGTCTTTTGCACATTCAACAAAATGCTAAGTATTTCTTTGTTCCACCAAAATAAATCATAATTATACAGCCTTGTAATTGGAAGATTCAGGAGTTTTTCTACTTGTTTATTTAGTGCAGCATAGTGTATAAGTGAGGGAATAATATTTTCCATATACCATAAAAAAACTTTTCAGTGAAAGAGTTTAGTAAACTTTTTTCTAGCTCACTTTGCTGAATGAAGGGAGCAATCTTACAGCATAGCAATTGTAGAAGTAACCGTTAATTCAGTGTACCTTCTCTAATGTATGTATTTGTATTTCACCATAAAACACTTTTTCTGCGTGACTTGGATCATGAAGTTTCTTGAAAAAATTCCCTGTTATCTGTATTTATAACTTCTCTTAAGTCCCCTAACAAGATCAAGGTCACTGAAACAGGAATTGACTTTTACTAACTTGTGTGCAAATGGGAAACAAATCTTTGATCAAGATCTTCAGTCACTAAATAAATAAGGATTATCATAATGGATAAAACCTTGGCAAAACTTCCCTGAAGGTCAGTGCAACCCTGATTTCATTGCATGGATTCATCAATGCCTTTAAAGGTGTACCTGTTTCACTTCGAGAATGAAATTTAATTTAGATGTGAGAAGGTAAAATGAACTGACTGTTGTGTTGGTGACTTAATCATGATGAGAACTACTCTGATCCATGGGGTGGTCAGGGATAAAAAAAAACAAATACTGTTCCACCTTAACCGTGGAACGGTTATCATTTAAAAACACATATTTCTTGCTTTGTATAGAAAATATCATAATGGGTCTTACATCAAATCTTTCCTGTTGATGATACTGGAATATTCCTTACATTAAGTTGCAGTTAGCTGTGCATTTCATTTCATCCCTGGTATTTGTGGGATGTTTAGAGTCAGAGAAAATTTCGGTATTATTCTGATTTCTCACAAGTATTCATTGTTAAACTATGCGGGCATCTTACATTGACCTGTAATGTGACACCTCCACCAGGATGATTTCTGTACTGCCCTAATGGGGAGTTACAAGTTGCTTACAATGAACAGAGAATACCGTACACTTTTTAATGCACTCACAGCTGGTTTCTGAGTTAAAGCAAAATGAAAAGTTAATGCATTAAGCTACCTCACTCTTTGGGTAGTCCCTTGAAAGTACCTGTCATCTTAATAGGTTCAATCATTAATCAGACACTTAAGAGTGGCTAAGTAGTAGAAATGCAGCTTATTTTTGGATTTGCTTTTTATGGCTATTACTTGAACTCAATCTGGACAGCACATACCCAATGGGTATAAAATACCTTCATTTACAACCCCTGACTTTTCACCAACATTTTTTCAAAAATATCCTTGAAATAAATGAAACATGTCATAACAGAACTCACCTCTTTCCCTATAATAATAACATTAAAGATTAAACACAATAGAAACAAAAATAAGGATAATTCCACAATTATGTTTTAAATGCTTTTTTCCAATAATGTTTTTAGTATTTTCATCTAAACACTTCTCCCTCTGTGAATAGATTCTGAGGGGAATAAAAGTTGCATTTTACTGCTTTTGACGTTGGAAATGAGATAAGTGGGCTTACCTTTCACTGAGTGTGACTTAGCTTATTGACTAGGATCCAAATGATGACATTATTTGGTTCCTGTTCACATACATAATAAAGAACATGGAGAGAATACTTTCAATAAGGCCTCCGCACTTGTGGTTGCAACCACCTATGTTGAGGCAAATATTACTTCTGAGAAAAACAAATGAGTCCTCAGTTACTGTATCCAGCATATTTGTCTCTTTAAGGTGTTTTACATGGCCTACAGAATTTTAACATCCCTGATCACGCACCAGCTGAATGTTTGGTTTTGGTTTTGTTTGTTTTTTTTTGTTTGTTTGTTTGTTTTTTACAACCCTGTTTTAGTCACCTTCACTTCACCTCATTCTTTTGTTAGATCTGGTATTAAACCTAACCATGATATAGAGTTTTGTCTCCCTCAGTATGCAACCAAAGTTGTTATAGAAATAGTGTATATTTTTCTTAGAATGCTTTGCCCACAGAATGTATAAAAATGTCTGAAACATATTAAAGAGATTTGACTGGAAAGTCTGTTTTCAAGCTTACATTATCACTAAAAACATTCCTTAAAATAATTTAAAATATTTTCTAATTTATCTTGAAGATATGTAATAGGAACAAAATTGGGATAAAAAATGAGAAGAAAGTATAGTCTCCTTTGACCACTTGTACTGAAAGATACAAAACCAATGTGTTAATTATTAGGCCATAAGGTATGTGGTATTTCTGTTCTCTGATTCTATTAGTGTACCACCTATGAGTTTTGAATTTGGTTTGATATTGGAAGCAGAAATAATAATCCAACAGATTTGGAAAAAAAAATAATCACCTAAATCACCTTAACTGTGTGTTTCTTTCCTTTATATTATATAATCTAGTATTATTTATCTGAGTGATTATTCACAAAAGAATTCATATATTTATTGACAGTGAAATGTTACTTTAGAAGACAACTGAGGAACAGGACTTTCAAAACCTTCTAACTGTCCTCTTACTAAGGCAATAAATGAGTCAGATAAGAGATCTGACTGCATAGTTCACTATGAACACAATAAATCCAAATGAAATTAATGACTTCGTAGAAACATTACAAGAGCAATTAAATATAAATGCTGATCCTGGCCAGTGTATCTTGCTGTAGCCTGCTCCAAGTCTTTGCATTGTAAGATTAAAAGATTGAACAGATTTAAAGTTACCTTCTCCTGTGTACCTACAGTGTATAAATTTAATTTTTTAAAAGTCTTAGTTAAAAGAGACCAGAATACAATATACTTTTGAACCAAGCATTATTAATTAATACACCTTGAATTTTCAGTAGTGAATGTTGTCAAAAAGCCTGTTACTCATTACTGTTACATTGTACACTCAGTCCATTGAATTTAGAATAATTTAAAAAAAATCTTGAAAGTGTCATTAAATAGTTTGAGTAATGAGTACATTCTGTGAAGTGTATTTGTAGACATTTAGTAGAAAAAATGAAGAAAAAGTCATTGCCTGACCAACTTCCTTGTGCTTTAAAAAGTAATTTTGAAAGACTTGGATAACACTTTGCGCAATTATAGATGCTGAAAAACAATAAATTAAAAAAAATAGAATTTTTGAAAGATTATATAGAGCTTTCCATTAATGATCCAAAATTGATTTTAGACAAAAATCAGTGGTGAGACACAGCAGAATCAAAAAATTTGGAATTATTTGCAGCTGACTCTTGGGCACCATGGATAATGCATTTTGGTTAGTATCATGTTTCCTTTGAAGAACCTTTTAGAACAGAATGACACATCAGACTTCCCAGTATAGATTTCTGTTTCATGTACACAGACACATTTTTCAATGCTATGCGATGGTACATTGAGTACTACAATTGTGTAGGGATTTGAAAAGAACACGTCATAAAGCAATACAGAAATATACATTACAGTACAAAACATAAAGTAAGGCCAAAAAAAATTGGGGTATTGAAGTATATTAAAGGATTAAGTTTTAAGTTACAAAAAATGTTTGCATTTATAAGACACAATTTAATTATTAAGTAATGAATGACAGCTTTCTTCTACAAGACAAAATAGGAGTGTATACATTATAGAAAAATAAGCAAAAGCATAAAAACACTGACAAACCAGCAAGTGTGTCAGTCTTTGGGAGGGATGCACTAACTGATATTAAAAAGAGATATAATGAAACCGATATGTAACATGGTGCAGCACAGAACATTGTTCTGATTCTAGCAGTTACGCAGATGGTCCGTGCGGCGGCTCCGACTCTTCTGGAAGACACAGAAGTGGCTCTAAGGGAGCACAGTTACGCAGGGATCTCTCAGGTGTTTCCAGCAACTGCTCTAGGGCCAGCAGGTTTATCTATACCCTGTCACGGGGGATGGCACCGAGGTGTTCAAGCTAACGTCAAGTCAGTCAGGATAGCCACCTGGCACAGAAAAGCACTGTGTAGGAATACTAATTCAGACACTAAAATCAGTGCAGATGAATTAGCAATGCTAATTGACATAGACGGTGCCTCAATGAGGCACTTGTACTGCTTTTGGTACTGGTGCTACTATCTCTGCCAAGCTTTGGTAATCGCTTGTGTCGTGTGGTGCTCTGAGCACAGAGTATTTGTTCAGATGGAACTTCTTTTGAATCTACAAAAATGTCAAGTGTTTTCATATCTTTCTTCAACTTTAAAACTCAATTTATAGGGACAATGAATACTAGAAATATCAAAATTATTATCAGGGCATACATAAGTAGACTTTTTAACAAATATTATGAAAACAAATTTAAAAAATTGGGGAAATAAGAAGAAAGTATTTTATACATGTGACTAGATAAAAAATAATATTTTCCCTGTATCCTCTATGGTCTTAGAATTATTTTCTTTTTTTGAACTTCAAGATACTTTTTACTCAGAAAAAATATTTTGAGATATTACCGTGATAAAGTGCAATTATAATATAATCATACAGGATTTTGAAAAACAATCACAGTCAGCAGTCAGTAAAGTCTAAATTGCTATTGACTCTGTTTATGGCAAAGCCTGATAATCACTAAAATCTTCACAAAGTGTTATGAAACCAAATTTCTGATAAATTTTGAACAATAAGGCTTTTAAATTTCTTTTAAATTATACTTCTGCTGGAGTTTTGATTCTGACTGTGTTTCCTAATCATAATTTATTGATATCTATAAGCTGGTAATCTGTTTTTCATGCTGTCTATGAGATCTCTTTTTAGTTTTAAGCAACCTAGTGCAATCTGTTTGCTTAGAGTCCCATGCCAAAAATATGCAATGAGAACACCATGTGTTATTGTGATATATTAGAATTTAAGGAATGGGCATTTTTGACTTCTAATCACCAAAGTTTACATTTTATGAAATAGCAAAAATTTATCTTAATACATTTCCTGATTATTATAATAGGAATGCAACTACAAGAGTTGTGTCCATGCAGTAGAAAACACATAAAAGTTCCCTTTATAAGTGCTACGATGATTTTTTAAAGCACTCTTATGCTGAAAGACTACTGCATGTTACAGTCTGCGCTTCTTGTATTAGAGCTAGTTTTGTCAGATCAACAGAGCCTTGAATGTGTTTAGCACCAAGGCAGCCTGATGCAGGGTTCTGCTTCAGGGATTTGTGAGGCTCATTATCACACCGTATGAGTTATAATTACACTTCTTGAGAGTAGGAGGATGCTTTGGCAAAATCTTCAGGATGTATGAGATGATAACATTTCAAAACCTATTTGTATCTCTAGAACAACACAGAAACAGATACACTGAAATATATAGCATGGCTCTATTTGCTGTGTACTATGCAGGTATAGTTGTTTTTATCATAGTATCTGTAGTTTCACAGGGTTCCTATTGTCTCCGCTTCTGTTTAGAGAAGTTTTTGTGATGTTCCATGTCTTATAATGCTTTGCAGCCCAAGTAAAATTTGTATTAAATGTATTTTAAAATTAGATTCTTCCTGATGTTATTTTAAGTCCCTTCTCCAGACTTTGATAATAGCCAGAGGTAAAAAAAAATGATATGACGAAGGAATTTTTTTTTGTGCTCTTGATTTGGCCTTAATGCAGTCAGTGAGTATTCACCACTGCATTACCTCTAAATTCAAGCATTTGCACATACATGACAGAATAAAGCATGAAAGGCTACAGTTTGATAAATACTTCTTTCAGTGCCTGTGCTGACTTAGGCAGTCCCTACATATCTGGTGCTCCTTATCTTCATTTCCCTTGGTTAAAAATAACTAGGGAAAATGGCTTATTTTTACTCAGGATCAATTTTTCAGTCCCACAGTACAGACCTGAAAACAGTTGTACTAGTTTAACTCAGGAGATGGCATAAAGGCAACAATGATTGATGAGAACTCCTTAAGACAATACTGATGTTGAAATAAGTGTTCTTCAAAATACACTGCAAAGAAATAAATTAAATTATATTCCTTCTTCTGACATGTGTAAATATGAATAAGAGAAAAGGAAGGGCTGTTTAGAACTATCTATGCATTGATTTTTCTATTGTGCATTACTAATATTTTGACAATCCCGATACTTGCAGTATATAGCTTTATTTTTTTAATCAATAAATGAATCAGATTTTATTTCTGTTAAAGTGCAAAACCCAAACAGTTAAGAAATGAAATCCTATTTTAACCCCAAGAACTCTTCGTATCCAGGGAAAGCAAGCTTTATTAAATTGGTTTTTTTATGTTTGTTTATTAAACAGACTTCATTCAGCTGTGTTCTTTTTTTTTTTGTTTTCTGAGTGCTTATTACTCTTTTCTCTTCTTGAATTCCTACAGCATGATTTAATGTGATTTTCAATATGCTTAATAAATCTTGTTTAGGTTTTCTTAAGTTATCTTCACTGATAACTTATGATTAACAGAATGTACTCAGGAAAATGCTGGATAATAGACACACCTGGAGCCTCTGTTCTCACAGAAAAATATGAACTGAAGAATTCTTTTTGCTAATGGATGTGCCCATCAGCTCCCAGAAGTTATTTCTCTACAACACCAAGATGAGTGTTGCAGTTGACACCCCTGAGGGACGTGATGCCATCCAGAGGGACCTGGACAGGTTCCAGAAGTGGGTCCATGTGAACCTCCTGAGGTTCAACAAGGCCAAATGCAAGGTCCTGCACCTGGGTCAGGGCAACCCAGGTATCAATACAGGCTGGGGGATAAAGTGATTGAGAGTAGCCCTGCTGAGAAGGACTTGGGGGTACTGGCGAATGAGAATCATGGAATTTTCAGAGTTGGAAGGGACCTCTAGAGATCATCTAGTCCAGCTCCCCAAGTTGGGAGAAGCTGGACACCAGTCAACATTGTACACTTGCAGCCCAGGAACCCAACCATATCCTGGGCTGCATCAAAAGAAGTGTGGCCAGCAGGTAAAGGGAGGTGATTCTGCCTCTCTACCCTGCTCTGGTGAGACCCCACCTAGAGTACCGTGTCCAGCTCTGGAGCCCTCAGGACAAGAAAGGCATGGACCTGTTGGAACGGGCCCAGAGGAGGGCCACAAAAATTATCAGAGGTCTGGAAACCCTCTCCTATAAGGGCAGGCGGAGAGAGTTGGGGTTGTTCTACCTGGAGAGTGAAGGCTCCAGGGAGACTTTATTGCAACCTTTCAGTGCTTAAAGAGGACCTACAGGAAAGATGGGGACAAACTTTTTAGCAGGGCCTGTTGTGATAGGACAAGGGGTAATGGTTTTAAACTAAAAGAGGGAAGATTTGGACTAGATTGAAAGAATAAAGTTTTTACTCTGAGGTTGGTGAAACACTGACACAGGTTGCCCAGAGAGGTGGTAGATGCCCCATCCCCGGAAACATTCAAGTTCAGGTTGTATGGGGCTCTGAGCAACCTGACTTAGTTGAAGATGTCCCTGCTCATTGCAGGGGAAGTTGGACTATGTGACCTTTTAAGGTCCCTTCCAACCCAAACTGTTCAATGATTCTATGATTCTACGTTTTAGGTTATACTGCATTATTTTACTTCTAATGAGTTATTTTAGACTAATACAGCATTGTGTATGGGCAAAATACATCTTTGTTTAAATTAAAGTCTAATCCAAGTTCTTCTAAGATCTTAGTTTTAAGATCTTATCCTTTCCAAGGAAAAACAGATAACAATGTCATTGATTCTCTTAATTAAAGTTTCTGCCACTGAATACATCTTTACAAGCGAAATACAATAACAATTACAGTTGTGCACAAAGGAGTCTGCAGACTGTGAAGGGACTATCTCAAATGTCTTCTTTTTTTAATCTCAATAACAGAAGCAATACATTTATTTTTGTTTCAGAGGTTCTTCAGCATTTCTAATCAATGTCAGATGCACCTCTTTTTCAGTTATTTTTTTTCCCCAGTAGGTTCCCTTTTCTTCATCTGCATACCATCTTGATTTTTGCAAATATGGTGGGAACAAACCTAAGTCTACTTTTCTGTATAGTGGTGTGCCAAGAGGGTGCCTTATTGATTTTTTTCTATTCCTTCACAAAGTTTTTTTTAAATGTAAAATAATTTTATATTAGAATATCAGAAAAGAAGCACATTCAATTTTGGCCCTCAGTCTCCAAACCACTTAAGAAATATATTCATATGGTCCCATTAAAATAATGATTAACATCAATAGGACCAGGGACACAGAGATGAATTCTGAAATAACTCACAGCTTTTGGTTGTTAAAAGCATCTTCCATTCACCTCCTTCTTTTTCTCTTCTAATTTGGAGAAATTTTCTGGCAACCACTTTTAGCTTCAAAAAATATAAATTTTTATTTTTACACGAGCAGAATTAAGTCAAATTTCCTTGTAAAAGGACATTTATTCTTCTCTGTATTATTTTAATTACTACTTCAAGGGACTATGTACATTCATCTCAAGTACTAAAAAGAAAGGCTTCAGGATGACTTTGAAATAAAACTGGTCATATTGTTATTCCAATGCCAGGGTTACAAGTCATTATTCCACTGCTTAGTTTGTTACCTCTTTTCCTTCCAGGAATCTATTTGACTTTAAATATTATTTTGAATTGACAAAATTGGCTGTGGCCTATTCCTTTTAGCACCTTGTCAAGATAGATTTGCCCGCTCAGCTCTAATCTTAGCCATTTTTATTTTTATTTGAAATTTTTATTTTATTTATTTATATTTTATTTTAATGTGAAAGAGAGTGACTTTCAAGAAAGGAGGAAGTGTTTATAGGACAAGAATAATGAGTCTGGATTTGGACGTAAACTAAGTTTTCTACAGTGGATCACAGCTTATGAGATTGATTCACAAGTACGATGGCTTACTTGAGTTGCTGCAGAAAGCCTTGACCCCACTGTGTGGCCTGCCTTGCTCTGCCTCCTTTAAGCATAAACATGTCAGCCAACACAAAATGCTGAAATATCTTCACTTCGGAGCTTGGTATCTTAAGGAAAAATAGCCCCAGTGAAAATTTCCTTCTTTCTATGAGTGTAATTTGCTCTCAGTGCAAAGGAGTGTAAACCTCCAATTTAGGAGCAGAGTGTACAGCTGTGGATAAAGTTTTCTCTAGATATTTGTGAATCTGATCATTCATATATACAAGGGCTAGTATAATTCACAGATCAAGTATTTTTCAAGGTCACTTACAACATTCTTCACTGGAATGACTAAATTTGCTGTGGGGTTTTACTGGACTTTATCTCTTTCAAGAACAGTTTCAAATTTTGTGGAAAGTGGACTTAAAAAAGTTTATTAGTAAACTAATTATATTTTTGTCAAAAATAATAACCTTTCCATATTGCTTGGGTTTGTTTTCTAGTTAGCCAAATATTTTACTAGCTGTAGGCTATAATATCTGTCATTTATTGTAAGAAACGGGGTGGAGTGGAGTTCTTCCCGTCACAGCTGATGACACCTAATTATATACCAGAAAATAGAATTCCGTGGGGAAGAAAAGAATTCAGATCATACTCAGGTGCAATTGTTTAAGGCTATTTTGAATGGTGTGGGCATTTATGAGCTCTATTAATAATAAATGAACTAATGTTGTAACTCTACATTTTGCAGGCAACCTCATCTGACCGTTGAGAAGATGTTGGCTTTCTGGCAATAATGAAAGTACATAAATATTAATATCTTAAGAAAAAACCTCTTATCACTGTATAATGGTTGAAATTACATAAAATGTAATGAAAAATATGAAAACTGTAAGGCTTTGCAATTTGGGCTAGCTAACTATGTTTCTTCATTTATGGTTTAAAAGCCATATTGGATATTCTCTCAGTAACAAAAACCGTTATACTTTTATCCTTCAATGAGTTACTTAACCAAGAGTATTAATTACTTGTTGAATTACAATCCTGGAGAAATATACAGATGCACAGAGACTTTCTAAGACTTTGAACATAACTTTTCAGTGTACTTTTGGTACCTGTCTAAAAGCTAAATGAACGCTACATAACTCCAGGTAAGTTAAAAAAAAAAAAAAGAAATAAGCCCCATATAAAAGAGCACTTATCATACTCACTTCATAATTTTATGTTGATAGACACACAGAAGCCCACACAAATGACAGTAAATGCCTTCTAAGCACTTGTTCCCAGTTTGAAAATATTGATAGTTGCAAAGCTTGTTAGCATTTTGTTTGGGGCTCTTCTTACTTTGTTACATAAGTAATTCCACAAAAATTGTACTATACTTAACAGGAAAATAATTCATTCATGCTTTCATTGTTTATTATCATCATTAGCTTGTAAGACACTCCATAATTAGGAAAATAAAAAGCAACCTCTGAACTGAGAGTCAGGATTACTTCCACTTGGTTTTACAGCAGAGAAAGTTTCTGTTTGGTGAGGGATTTCTATGGCAATATGTGATGTAGGTGCATTCTGGGAGTCCTACACATCCTGGGAACTGGATCAGGAGTGGAGGGTAGACACAGAGAAAGTGTTAGAAAACTTACAACTCTGCAAGTCACACATACTTATTTTCCTGGTTGGTCCAGCAATACTTGCAACCTTTTTTTCCTTGATTTTACTACAGCTAAGCTGTCAGTTATACTAAACAGGCACAGAATATTTTCATGTCTGAATCCAATCAGCATAACTAGGGACTGTAAAAGATTAAAAAATAAAAAAGACAAAATAGCAACGCAAGTTAATTGCTTTTGTCTCCTGTCAGTGAATTTAGTAATTCTTTTCAGTAGCATAGACAAGTATCTTTATCATCACACGATTTCATATGACTACTCTTATATTTGTATATCAGATCTAAATGTAGAATAATGGAAGGATCCCCTGGCAGGACAGGAAGGACATAAAAGCATGAGGATATGAGCAATTGTAACCCTGAATCTGAAACGCAAAACAGTACCAAGGGTACAGCTATAGTTCAAAGTCTACAGTAGCAGCTACAGAATAGATGTGACTTCTTCCACAGCTTGATGCAGCTCTATACATCAAGCCATTTTATGAGCTACACTTTAATCAAAAGATATAGCTCAGAGAAAGGTAGTCTGATAAAATTCCTTTCTTTTTCTTCTCTCAGAAAATATCAATTTTCTATTTACTTAGGTAATTAATCTGGTTTGCATACCACCCCTCCAACCCAGAGACTTCTCTTTCAGGAGAATCAAACACAAGAAATGTACAGGAACTGAGAAAGATTTTTTTTTTTTTTCCCTGATTTTCTTCCTATTATTAAGGCCTAGTATGCAGGTGCTTTTGCAACAGTCTGGGTACCATGATGCATAGAGAATATGAGAAAACTAGCCTCTGTCGTAGGCTTGAGTTGCCATTTTGCTGGTTATCCCCAAGCCCACTGATTTGGGCATTTGGTAACTCAGGCACAGTGTAAAAACAGACACCTGGGAGCAAGTTACAAGATCCTTCAGGAAGGAGGTCATTATTTGTTTCCCAAGGCATAACAAATAATAGTATGTCTCAATATTGTCTTCATACTGAATAACCTGTACTGATCTTATTTTGTATGGTGCTGTTCTTTAAACCTCTGTTGTATCATATGCGCGGACATACATGAGCATCGACATACCCACGTGTACAAAGACTACTTCAAAATTTTTCTGTTGTGAACCCCACCAGCTAAAAAGCCCTAGCCTTAAGTGGTTCTAATTATTCTATAACTATAACCTATGTACTCTTATATAGCTGCTGTAATAGAACTGTGTGATCCCCAAAATTCTAGACATCCATTTCATTTCTAACAAGGCATTAATAGGGTCAAAGATTCACCCTCATTCACTGAGCAACATTAAACATGAATAACTGGAAATACTCTTGCTATTTTTAAACAGCTAAGGGAATCTCTATACCAATAATTTATTTAAACCATTAGCAGTGAGATGGCAATATTGAATCCATTAATAATTTCCATTTTATGAATTTCTGTTTTACTTTTCTGAATCGGAAGTGTAAACCTATCCTACTTATAACAATTTTCAGAAACCTGAGGAACTTATCTTCTCTCTTTTAATTATGATAAAGCATGGGGTTCATTGCAGTTGACCAGTACATGTTGGAGAGGGCAAGGCATACTTTTCTTCTTTTTGAGATATTTCTAATAGGAAGAAAAAGAAAATCATAAAGTCTGTAGGTCAGCCTTGGTATAACCGAGATCTACTAAACACAACATTCTTCATTGAAAAGAGTGTTCAGGGCATCTTGCAGATGTCCTTATCCATGAAGAACTGTCTTACACCACTGAAGCTTCTCACAACACCTCCACATCTCCCTGAGGTCAAACAAGTTTCCCTCACTTAGGCAAGATGGTTTTCTCTTGGGGTATAGTGCTATTTCACACACACAGGTCTTAGAATCTGTCCAAGTGCTCTATCACATTTTTTTATACATAATGAAATTTTTTCCTGGTTTTAAAGAGTTATATTCGCTATAGTGCTTGTTTTTCTCCTTATATCTTATCACCCAAATAGTCCTATTTTGTTTCAAACCACTAGTTACTGTAGCAAATAATGTACTAAAGAGTGAATATGGATAGCATAACTGTCATCTAGATAGATAATATCGACATGCAATATGAGACCAATGGCTTAGTATTCTGCTGTTAAACATATGATGTTTTTCTGAGTCATTTGAAATATTTCCTGTTTTCTAGCTGTAGCTTATCTCTGTAAAATGTTTCTGTTGTTGTTTAATCGCTTACTGTCTAAAAGTATGACAAAAAAAGGCATAATTTGAAGTGAGGTTCTGACTGAATATAAGCAAAAATTTTTTCACTATTAGGAGAGTCAAGTATTTGGAGTGGGCTGCCCAGACAGTACATGAAATCTTCAGCCTTGGAGTTTTCCAGACTCAGCTGGATACAGACCTGGGCAACCTGGTCTGATCTATCAGTTGATCCTGGTTTGAGCAGGAGGTTGGACTAGAAACCTCACCATGTTCCTTCCAGACTGAATTATGCTATTAACATATGCTGCTAATACAAGTAATTATTGAATGCTAAGTGTATTAAACTTTTCACTTTCTAATTGACTCTTACTTAAGCCTAATCTCTCCCCACAGTTTCCTCTACAGTTTCCCCCAGTCATGCATAGAAACAGTACTGTTAAAGTCTACCTGTGATAGGGACTGTGAAGCTTAGGACTAGTCTACTATCTTGGAGAACAGAAAGTACTTTCCTCCTCTCTTACCACCTAGATGCATTTTAGGTACACTAAATAAGACTTTGCGTTTTCTATCATGCCCCATATCTCCCTCTAACATCCAGATGGTTATAGAAAGTTGCAGATTTAATCTTTTTTTTTGCTGCCTTGGTTTATATTTTAAAAGAGACTTCACCATGACACTTTTGTTTCATGGCCTAGGGATAGAATGGGGGTGGCAATTTAGCACAGCTTTATCTGCAGAACACTGGGCATTTCTGTTGTTCAGTGCATTTTATATGACTTGGAAAGCTACCTGTGAAAAAATAATCTCTCTGGCTCTTCACAGCTTTCCTTAGTCTCTATCACCACTCTACCTGTTTCAATACTAAATCCACACTTTTATTTCCATTCTATTCTCCCATTTACCCTCTCTGGTCTGGACTGGATTTTACTTGAACTGGACGGTTTCCTTCTGCCACAGCCAAGTATTAGCATCTCCAGAAGCACAATATCAACAATCTACAATTGCTGTTTAACAATGTCCTGGAGCCACAAATTGAAAAGAAAGTCCTCCTTTATACTAGAATAATGTTCTACATAAGCAAAGATATATGAGGCAACAGTTGCTAATCGTCTTTATGTAGTACATTAACTTTAGTTTTTGAAAAGCTTCTAACAGAGTAGATTTTCATATAGAAGACTAAAGGAATATCTTTCAAACAAAGGTCACTCCCAACTAATTTTGAAATAACTGCTCCAAAGTGTGATGCTATTATGTGTTTAAAAAAAGGCTGGCAATTATTTAACATTGGCAAACAATATATTCTTTTCTGCTTTCATTCTCAGAAATAAATGAACTGTTTTATATGACATTAAGGTTAAAAAAAAAAAGAAAAGCACAAAGAAAATCAATCTGTAGCAATCATTTGTAATGGAAAACATATACACAAATAGATTAAGTTTGTCAATATTCTGAGCAAATGAAAGCAGAATCTTATAACGAAAATAATCAGACCACCTCAAAAATAAGTGGTATTACCACCATCTAGTAAAATATCTGTGCAGATATGCTTGGAGAAATTAATGTTCACCATTATTAAAGACCAATGTGGTTGCAGAAACAAAGCCATATCAAGCAACTGGTCCCTCTACATTTAAATATGATTGTGTTGGAATGATACAGTTTATGTATCTCCTGCTATTGAAAACCCAGTAACCATCTCTGGAAACCATCTCTGGGGTATTCTGTGCACACACACTACAGTCATTTTGCTTTCAGTGGCCTTCAGTCACTGTCAGCTATGGGTCATTAAATATGGGGCATAACGTGACATCAGAGCAGATTCACTGTCTAAGTCTAGTTTGGGATGAGAATAGTTAGTATGCACCGATGAAACGCTGTGGGACTTGGGATGGTGGGTGACAAGCAAAGTACTTTCAGCTTCACTGTGTGCAAGGAAAATTCAAGTACAGCGGTAAAGAGCTGGCCCCTGTTCTAGATCTCAATCTGCAATCTCCGAGAAGACTCTTCTCATTCAGCACCCGATGATTTCAGTGTGATCAAAATGTATGTATGTCACCCAAAGCATTATGGAAATCCACAAGGTCATTCAATGTACGGTCTGTCCATAGCTAAAAACTGTCTCTATTTTTACACAACCATTGCAGAGCTGAACTGAAGCTATTTTCATGACTTATTGGAGACATAAATGTGACTCACACTCCCATTCAGTGCACTTCTGTCTTATGCATCTAATTATTTGAAAAGACTATCAGGTTGCAAACCAGGAGGAATATTTGCCAATGCACAAATGTCAAACTCTCTGGTCATGAGCATGAATCTTGTATGCTCAGGAAATTTGCAGTACCATCTACAGTTTATTCATGTGCTGGTGGGGATCTTATACAAGTTCGATAACTGGACATGGCTTGGGCTGGCATAGCTCTGCCTGTGCAATTTGGATTATAATTTCTATTCCCCTTGCTTTCCCTCTTCTTCTTTAGTGCACTGTTTGACATCTTTCTAAACTGACAGCAGAAACAGAGTTCTGACTGAACCCTGGAGATCATATCTTACAGATTCTTAACCTGCAGATGTTTTCTAAATAAATGTTGTACTATATTTTCCATTTCTTAATATCCCTTTCCCATACGTTAGCCTCCTTTATAGGGAATGCTGGCTTCTTCATTCCTTCACTATTGTTGTCCCTCTGACCAACTACAACAGAGAGAAATCCTGTACCTGAGCAAAGTAGCTAGAAGGGAACTCTGTCTTTTCACTGTACAACCTAACACCAGCTTGTATAAGTGCCTATGTCAAGATGGTTGGGTATCTACAGCTGAGTGGATAACAACTGATGGGTGGATATCAACTGAGGAAGCATTTTAACCTTTGAAGTATGAATTTGAATCAACCCCATGTGGCCAGATCCTAGGCTTCGATATTTTCAGTTTCCTTATTGCTTTCTGAGACCTGGCAGATAGGTAGATTTTCAGTGTAATCCTTTCTCTGTTTTCCAGTGTCTAGATGTCAATTAGTGATCTTTCAGATGTGGTGATGTATGTATGCAATTGAAATGATTCCATAAAGATGTAGGAGAAAAAGGTTTTTCTAATGATAAAGCTGCCTACTATTTCTCTATTGTCCAACAAAAACAAAATAAATTTTTCAAGAGATTTAAGAAATGGTACACATTTTCTTCTGCAAATACTAACTATAAAATTCAGACTCATAGAAAACCAAAATACTTTCAAATTACTACTATTTCAGCTCAGTACAGTAGAATAAGACCAAAGTAAATGCTATCATTCTCCCAATAACTTCTTCAGCTGTGACTTAAAATGGCCTGATCAGATAGCAGCTCAGTCTGTCTAGCTAGAAGGTAATAACTTTTCCTTCTATCTCTTTTCTGAGCCTTCAGCTTCTTTTGCATACACATGAACTACTAATACTGTTCTCCAGTAAGCAGTCCCTTTAGAATGCAAATATATCCCAAAATAATTCTGCCACACTGAATCTGGCTCCACTGAGTCCCACCCTATAAGAGAGTTGATTTGTCACTTATTTGAAATAGATATGAAAAATACATTGCAAAAAACAGTTCTGTTTTTGGATGTTATTAACTCATTAAGTCCCACAACCAACTGTATAAAGACTGCAAGGAAGGTGTTGCATGGTTTGTCAATTCGTTGGTCAGTCATCCTTTGTGTTCGGTACTAACCTAAGCTAGAGTAATCATAGAGTAATCAGAGTCAATAACGGTTCTGGAAATCATCTGGTCAAATCCCAAAATGCAACGCAGGTTGTTTAGGACCTTGGCCAGTCAAAATATTTCCAACAACTGATATTTCAAAACCTCTCTGGAAAATCTGTTCTGGTATTTAATAACCTTCATTGGGACTTTTTTATTTTCTTATGCCTGGTGAAAATTCCCGTTGCTGCAGCTTGTGCCTATCATCTCATGCATGTCACTGTGAAGAGTCTGGGTCCATCTTCTTTGTAACCCTCCTTCATGCAGTTGAAATTTCAGCTAAATCTCCCCTCATCTTTCTGTTCTCCAGGTTAAACAACTCAGCTGTCCCAGCCTCTTCCTGTGCAACATGTGCTCTAGCCTCCAACATCTTTAATGATTCTCCACTGGACTTGCTCTAGCAACTTGCTTTAGTTTCTTCAGCTCTAGCACTGATGACCTGAAAGCCAGATACAATACTCCGGATTTGTTTCGATAAGAGCTAAGTAGAGTGAATAATTGTCTCTGTCAACCTAAAAGCTACACTCTTGCTATTGCAACCCAATATGCAGTTAGCCCTCAACACCACAAGAGCACAAGTGATTCATTTTTTGCTTCACCCAACAGAATCTCCAGCATTCCACCAGCCTGTGCAATTGTATGGCATTATTCATAAAGGGTTTGGCTTTTCTAATTCTATCCCTGTGTGTCTGAACAATGCTTCTCTTGTCCTCCTTGGTAGCATATCCCTTCAACTCCTTTTTTAGTGTTCAAGCTCCAAGGAAAATACTGTGTTCAGCCAAGGAGGCTCGTGCCTTACCCACTCATTTTCTTCCATGTTGGGCTACAATCTCATGCTTTGAAGAGACTGTCTTTAAAGACAAATCTCTTAAATTGTGCTCTTTTACCCTTCATGACAAACTCCGTCAGATCCAGCCTATCAGAAAAAGCCCAAATACGTTCTCCTGAGGTCTGAGGGGTTTATTTATGTACCACTTCCCTCAGGATCTTAAACTATTCTGTCGCATGATCACTGCAGTCAAGGCTGTCATTAGCTGTCACACCACACATCAGAACCTGTGTCAAAAAATTGCCCCCAATACACTGGAGACATCGGTTGCCAGTTGTCCTGTCCCACCAAATCTCCGCAATCCCAGTGATGCCATGCCTCTGCAGATCTCCATGGACTTCCCATTCTTCCTCTTTGTCCCTCATGCTGCACAGGTCTGTGTAGTGACATGAGGCAGCGGCAGGATTCCCGTCCCACTGCCCAAGCCGGGAAACAGGTAGGGGGTAAGCAGTGGTGGCCCCAGTCCAGGGCACTGGATATGTCCCAGTGGATGGGCATGGGCCAAGACCAGGCTGGGACATCAGCCCATAGGTGGGGGTCAGGATCAAGCCTTGTGAGGTGAACTGGGGTCAGACACAGCCCTCGGACAGCTGGACAGGGTCATGGGGCTGGTGAAAGGACCAGGCCAGGTCGGGGCATCAGCTTGTGGATCAGGGACAGACCCTCTGTGTCCCTGGGAAATTGCCTTACTTTGTCCAGGGGGATGGGAGAACCTTCCCTGAGGTCGCCTCTGTCAACCAGTCATCCCTACTGCTGTAGCTCGGCAGTCAGGTCCCAGGGCGGGAGGTGAGACTTTGTCGCAGAATCAGTTCATTTGGCTCCCAGGAAGGGAGAAACCTATAAACATCTCTCATCAGCACCAAGTGGCCCTAAAGCCTTGGTCACTTCAGTGGCCTACAAAAAGTGTAGAAGAGGTACTCACTTCTGAATTTGTCTGAAACTTCCTATACTGCTTTCTACTCCACAAGAAGGAGGAAAGAAGAACCCTAACAAACTTCTATAACTCTCAATTTATAGTGACTTTTAGCATTATTCCCATTATAAAAAACAGAACCAAAAACACTCAAGATATTGTTTCTGTTGTTATTATTATTATTATTTAACATATCCATTAAATTAGACCAACTTATGTCCACAATGACAAAAAATTCTGTAAAAAATTAAATAAGTGCTGTGTATCAGGCCTGTTTCAAAAACAGCAGTAATATTGAAGCTCAATGAATGCAAAAATACTGAAAGTGCTTAATATATTTTATTTGATTATTTTTTATGGATTACCATAAAGAAAACGCAGTTTATAATAGCAAGCTGAGAATAGAAATAGAAGGCCTTGAGATACAGATTCAATTCTTAATATTTGTCAAAAGACTAGATCTGCTTTGTTAAATTGGTCTCCTTTATCTTTCTCACCAATATAATATATAATAATAATATATTATATAATATTATAATAATATAATGTATAAGATATTGATATTNGAGAAACATAATAATAATAATAATAATAACAAAACCAACAACAACAATAAACTAAGTTACACAGGGAACCATAAGAAATGGCAGGCAATAGATATTCCTGTCTTTTTCAGGATAATAAAAATGAAACCTGAAATGTTATATCATTAATCTACTTCTGGTAAAACTAAAAATAGTGGGAATCCTTTACAGTTTGGTATGATTGTGATATTAAGACCCTGTTCTTTCTAAACACTTTAATAGCTTCTATTTAAAATTAACTCAATTAGCTAATTAATTTAATTTTAATGAATTTTAATTACATAGCTTTTTAACTACATAATTCATTGCTAAGAAGGACCAATACCCACATTTATTCTCAGTTTATGAAGTCTTCCACATGTGACATTATTAACATTAAGATACTATTGCTAAGACATATATCACCATAGAATATGATGACATAAAACCTTAGAAGCAGCAATACATTTCTTTGAGTTTTCAGTTAAAACTCAGCATTAGAAAGCCAGTGCAGACTCATAGGTTTTCCAGCTGCAGTTCACAGTTCTTATTTAAACAAAATATAAACCTTGCAAAATTTCTTCTGCTTCAAAGCAATAAAACGTTCTGAGCCAAATTTTTATAAGAGCTAACAAAGACACAGTGTGGAGCCCCGGCAGTTTACATCAGCCAACAATCTAGCCTCTGACAGCAAAAACAGTCAAAGCAGTGACTAAAATGTTATTATATGTTATTTTCAGTCCACAAAATGAGTTTGATGTCAGTGTATTAAATGGTATAAATGAGTCAACAGATAGGAATAAAGCAGATGAGAACCAAGACCACCTCCTCTCCCCAGTGCAGCACAGAAAAAAGCATCTTCCGGGTCACTGGTCAGCTTAACTAGTGTGTCCTGAAGACTTCCCTTACATATTCCAAGCAGGGAAATAAATCATGGCCATTGTGTTGAGAAACCTTCTGACTGATGCCCCAAGAGTTATTGTCACAGAGAAAATTACCAGTGTCTAAAACAAATTTGAAGTTAGGAAAGGCAGCGGGGAAATAGAGTAGCATGTGTGCATTCCCCAGATGTATTTGGAGCTTGCTAGTAAGTTAAGGAAAGATGAGTATTGGAGGTTACGTATATTCTTTGATTGGTTGTTATGGTCTGTATGACTTTCAGCTTCTGGTTAAATGTGACTGTCAACTATTTTTGAGTGGATAGATAGGTGATAGAGCCAGCATATTTTTCATCTCAATTTAGCTAGAATATTAGAATTTTATTTTCAAATTGTCAAGGACATGTGTCAAATTGTTCAAGGAAATATTTCTACCCTCTAGCCTTTAATTCAACGTGTGCTTCTTTCTGCTGACTGGCAGTATTTAAACTCACTCATTCTTCTGTACAGAAAATCCACATTAATAATGTGTTAAAACTGTCACATAGAAAGTCCCAAACATCTCCCTCTTTCAAACAATCGCAGAAACACAGAAAGGCAGAGGTAGAAAGGGACATACATGATCTACCTCAGTCCCTCTGTACAAAGGAGTGTCTGCTAGAGCAGATTGATTATGGCAATGTCCTGTCAGGCTTTGAATATCTGCGAGGATAGAGACTCCACAAACTCTCTGGGCAACCTGTCCCAATGCTCAGCCATCCTCGCAGTAACTTTTTTTTTTTTTGTATGTTTAAACAGAATTCATGTATTTCAGTTCATGCCCATTGCCTCTTGTTCCTTCACTGAACACCACTGACAAGATTCTGGCTCTGTCTTCTTTGCCTCCTCTCATCGGGTATTTATACACACTGACAAGATCCCTCCTTGAGCCTTCTCTTCTCCAGGCTGAACAGTCCAGGCTCTCTCAGCCTCTCCTTATGTGACACACGTTTCAGTCCCTTAATCATCTTTCTGGTCCTATACTGGACTCGCTTCAGTAAGTCCAAGTCTCCCTTGCACTGGGGAGCCCAGAACTGGACACAGCACTCCAGATGGGAGCTCACCAGTGATGAATGGAGGAGAAGAATCACCTCTCTCAATCTGCTATCAATGCTCTGCCTGATGCAGCCCAGGATGCTGCTGGCCTTCTGTGCCAGGAGGGTGTATCACTGGCTCGTGTTCAACTGGGTGTCCATCAGGACTTGTAGGTACTTCTCAGCAAAGCTGCTTTCCAGATGATTAGCTCCCAATATGCACTGGCACTTGGGATTATTCCTGCACAGGTAAAGAACTTTGCACTTCCCTTTGCTTAATGTCATTAGATTCCTCTCAGCTCAATTCTTCAGCCTGTCAAGGTCTGCATGATCAGCTGGTGTATCAGCATCTCCTCCTTGTTTTGCATCACCTGCAAACTTACTGAGGGTGTCCTCTGCCTCATTGGCCAGGTTTTAAAGAAGAGGCTGAACAGTATTGGACCCAATGTTGACCCCTGCAATACACTACTAGTAAACTAGCTGCCAGCTGGACTTTCTGCCACTGATCACAACACTTTGTGTCTGGCAGTTCAGACAGTTTTCAATCCACTTGACTGTTCACTTACCTAGCCTATATTTCATCAATTAGTCTATAAGGATGTTACAGGGGATGGTGTTAAAAGACTTGCTGAAGTCAAGATAAAACAACGTCCACTGCTCTTCCCTCCTCCACTCAGTTCATCATTTACAAAAACTTCCACAGTTTTGCTCCATCACCTTTCCAGGGATTGAGTTAATGCTGACAGGTCTATAGTTCCCTTGATTGCTCCTTTTTGATTTTCTTGGAGGTAAGAGTGACATTTGCTGTCATCTAGAACTCAAAAACGTCCCCCAAGCATCATAACCCTTTCAAGATGATCAGGTGCGGCTTTACTGTTACTTTGGCCAGCTCCTTCAGCATTCATGGATACAACCCCTTCGCTACTGACAGTAAGTCTTCTGGCCTCTGGACATTCCTGTAGGTCTTAGGGATTCCTAAAGACAAATTTCCCTACTAAAGACTTAGGAGAAGGCAGCTTTGAGTATCTCAGCCTTTTCCATGTTCTTTGTCATCAGGTCTTGTGCTCCATTCATCTGTGCACCCACATTGTCTCTAGTGCTCCTCTTGCTGCCAACGTACCTGTAGAAGCCCTTCTTGTTGCTCTTCATATCTCTCACCAGATTCAACTACAGCTGGATTCTGGCTTGCCCAGGCCTATCCCTGCACAGTCGGACAGTATCTTTATAGTTCTCTGAGTCACCTTACCTTGCTTCCACCTCAGGCATGCTTTTTTTGCATGTTTGCAGAGCTCCCTGTTCATTCATGCAGGCCTCCTGCCACTTTTGTTTGACTTCCTGAACACTGGGATGGACAATTCTTGAGTCTGGAAGAGGTGATCTTTGGCAATCATAGAGCTCTCCTGGACATATTTCTTTTTCAGGACTGTATCCCACGAGATTCTTCCAACCAGATCCTTGTACAGCGCAAGTTTGCTCTCCTGAAACCTAGAGCTATGGTCCTGTTTTTTGCCCTGTTCTCTCCTCTCAGGGTCCTGAATTTCACATTTCATGATCACTGAAGACAAGGTTGCCCCTGACCTTCACATTTTCAACTAGTTGTTCCTTGGTTTTAAGTGTCAGGTCCAGTACAGCATCTCCTGTCATTGGCTCCTTGGGCATTGGTGTCAGGAAGCCATCACCAATACATTCCTGAAATCTCCTGTATATGCCCTACAATACCTGCAGCAGGTATTGGGGTAGTTAAAGTCTCCTGTGATGATCAAGGCCTGTAAACATGAGGATTCTTCCAGTTGTTTGAACAAGATCTGATCTAATCCTGCCTGATCAGGTGGTCTAACAGATATTGACTAAAACATCACCCATGATTACCACCCACTGATCCTGACTCAAACTCTCTGTGGGTTCACCACCCATCCCTAAGCAGTATTCCAGCTGCTCTCTCACATCAAAAGTGGCTTCCTCTCCTTTCCTTCCTGGGCTATCCTTCGTAAAAGGCTTGTGTAGCCCTGCAATACTGCAGTCATGTAGACTATCCCACCATATATGTATGAACCTAATGAGATCAGCCTCCATCCCCCACAGCAGTTCCCCTGCTGCTTCCACCTGGAGCTGCTGTATGACTCAGGCTCAGCCTCAGCCATCTCAGATGCTTCACTGGATATTGCTCCCAGCCCCTCCTTATCTACCAGGGCACTGAACCTGTTAAGGATATTAAGGGAGCCACCAAATCCAGGTGTTCCAGGACTCGTTTCCTCCTTCTTTGTACCTGAAGCCCAGCCCATCTTGAGACCCTAGGGGTATCTTCCTCACTGTCTGATGGGTATGGCTGCTTATCCTACTTGCAGTTTGGCCAGTAAAGAGGCTTGTCTTGGTTTAGGCCAAATCCGCTACTGGGGACGTGGGGGACCCCAGATGGGACCGACAGATGCTCCCCTCTACCCCTCTTCAAAGAGAGAGGCAAAGGAGGAAAAAGAGACTTATGAGTTTAGAAGGAACTAAACTACTTTAATGAAATATTAATAATAAAATAAAAAGAAATAACGAAATATTTACAAAACCATACCAAGCTCCCGAGATGACAATCATGACACCGGCTGGCACTGGGGCAGTCCCAGGCTGGACTCAGTGACGGGTGGGAACTGGATTCCGGATCTGCATTCAGGATTGGGACCAGAGGCAGACAAACAGAGTCCTCCTCAGACATCGGCCATTGAAGGAAGAGAGAGCTGACCCTTTGATCCATCAGCTTTTATACTGAGCATGAGGCAGATGGGATGGAATACCCTGTTGGTCAGTTTTGGGTCACCTGTCCTGTCCGCTCCTCCCCGCAGGTAGGACCCCACTATGCTTTTCCACTTCTGACCCTCCAACGGGGCAAATAACAAAGTTGTTTGGCCTTGGGTGTTACGGCAATAAGTATAAGCAAGAGCCTCTCTGCATACCATGCCTGGGCATTAACTATAAACATAGGTCTTATCACTCTGAGAGAGAGAACATTATCTGCACAATATGCTGTTAATTTCAGTAGTTAGAAGAGGCCCAGATAAGAAGCAAAGTTACTGAACAAAATTGGTCCCGTTTTACCTCAAACCAGGACAGGCTGAGTGCATATCCCAGAGAAGCATACACACGTACACACACACACACCACTAACACATGGCTGGCCACCCAGATTGTCACAGGCAGGCCACTGCTTTTGGCAGCACCCATGTATATCACTCCAAAGCCCACATAAAAGATAAGTACAGACAATGAAACCCTGTTCCTTCTTTCTGGCTGACCAGGACTGAAGCTCACTAGGGAAAATACGCGCGCCTTCACACTCTCAATTTGCAGGCACACTCATATTCACAGTTCCTTTGAATATCAGCATGGCATCTACATTGATATAACACCAATCTCAGACCCTGGGCTCTTTACTCAGCCACTGGCTTATGCATGCAATTTTTCCAGATGCAGCTGTCATCCAACACAGCTGCTAGTTTAGCTTGAAGTTTGCTAGTGGGTTACACACGCACACATACCTACACACATGTACAGACACTGGAAACAGGAACAGAGTCAAGTCGTTCCCACTGCTGGTACTTAGATCTCTCACACACACATACTCACCTTATAAGCCAGTTCCTCTCTTTCAGGTTCATGGCTGTCTACTGCATATGTTAAATTTAGATGTTTTGCACTTTTTCTCTTTAATGGGCTAATGCTAGTGAATAGGTAAGGGAATGAAATTGGATGGAAGCCCTTGTAATTCTGAAAACTCAAATAGCCTCTTAATGTCCAGTTCTCTATAACAGTATAGTTAATTTTGCCAAAAGAACAGAGGTAGATTTTTACTTAAAAAATGAAACAAAAATTGCAATCTCTTTAATCTGTAAAGCCTACATGGTCTGAAGCTGACTTTTTTCCTCACAACTTTTCTAAATTGACAAGAAGAAAATTCCCTGTTTTTGCTTGCAGTGCAACACTATTTTCACACTGCTAAACTGCAGCCAACATACTATCAAAGCTTCAAGAGAAAGTCAGCGTGCCAGGTCTTTCTTCTCAGTTTAATATCCCTGACAGTAGAGCGAATATCGATGACAGCATTAAATGTCTTCTGGCAGGGCTTTGCTAAATCTGCAAANAAAAAAAAAAAAAAAAAAAAAAAAAAACCAAACCACTCAGTAAAAGCATGCATGAATCTTTAAAGTCAGTACAAGAAAAAAAATCTCCTTATGTGCAAATTGAAACACAAAATAATTGAAAGCTCTGTACTTTTTTTTTTTTTTTAACTCTTTCTGGAATGGCTGGTGAAGACGCAAAATCTAACTGTGAATAAAATACACAATGGCAGAATGAGTAAAGCAGAAGGTGATATGCTAATTTTAGGACAGTTCTGAATTTTTAGTAGATACTTTTTATAGTATTTAAGGGATACTGAATAGAATGACAGTAAGAATGTGGCAGGTATTGCCCTAATAACTCCCTTAACAGCTTTCTGAGGAGCACATTGAAAAACACATTAAATTTTGAACAAGACTGTTAAAACTCCTTCTGCTGAAAAATGGGTGGTTATTTTATATACTGGTTTTAATAAACACAGCAGAATACCAAACATGAAGAAGTCATATAATCTGGTTACCGTATCTGGTGTAAAGTTAATGATTTTTCCAGGACTGGCAATCTGGAGAGGAATAAAAGATGCTCAGTACCACTGCTAGCGTCCTAGAAGGTCATAATGCAATGTATAGAAAAGAAGTGCTCTATCCAGGACCATACATTTGTTTTCTATCTCTTCTTTTTATTCTTCAAATTTTCTGAGCAACTCCAGGAATAAATTGTGGCCCAGACCTGAGAAATATATATATATAGCTTTTGCATCAAAACTCAGTAGTTTGTTGCTTTTGTATTTTTGGAAGTCACCTAAATAATAATAAAAGAGCACTATGGGAAGATGTCCCTGCACGCATTCATTTTTGAATCAGAAAATGAAGTGAGTCTTGAGTATCAATGCTGTCAAGTATTTAAACTACCCGTCTCAAGTATTTATTCAGACTTTATTTTCACAGAGCAGGTGAGGGTATAGGCAAAGCCAGAATATCAAGAACATTTTTACAGGTAAAGAGGAAGATTTTTTTAGTCTCAGAGTTGCTATTGATAAGGCTGTTGCTGGTGATACAGATTTATGGTCAAGACACAGGTTATTTACAGTGTTATTGTAAAATAACACTGCAGGGTTACCATGATTTACCATGTAGTTTATGCAAAATGCCGTGTGGTGTTTTACGGTAGTTGGGGAAATAATGCCACTGTTCACCGTAGACTTCTGATAGTGACAATGATTTGTGATGTCATCTGAAGATGAGATGTTATGGAGTAAAAAGAAGGCCTTTGGTCATGTATCTTCTTCTGGCCTCCCACTACCACTTACGTGCTTGACATCCTTGACTTAAGGTACAGAATAAAGTGGCTTTGCATAGCACTGGCACCATTTTTGCTATAAAACCAGTTATGTTTTACCTATGGGGAAAATTTTAACAGAAACAGATAATTAACTCATTAACATTATCCTGCATGATTTCCTAAAGGATTGATGACTACTGGCATATCCATTTTTGGATTCCTAACTTAGCACCCTGTTCAGAAACGAGGCACATTTCAGGTGTTATTCTTTAGCAGCCCAGTAGAAATACACGTCTTTCTTATTAATACAAATTTTCAGAGACTTGTTTAAAGTATGCTAGACTAGAAATAGAAGGGGCATCAATAAGAAGTTAGGGACAAATAATATTAGAAGGACCTCTGCCAACTGTGTCAAGCAACAAAAGATAAGTAACAGCAGGTAAAGGTGAAATTCTTCTGTATTTTTAGATATCTAAACAGATGGTGTTCAGAAAGACTGAATATCTAAACTCTCAGAAACTTCAGTGATAGTCCACAGACATAAATATTCCTAAAATAAAGATAAAAATCTAATATTTTTTTCAACTACGAGGGCAATCCTTTGCTAAAAGATGTGAGTGAATCTAGCAGTGTTTAGGCCATATGTTTCTTACCTGACTACCTGCAGTAGGCTCACGAATCCTGATAGACCTGTTAGTTAATTTCAATAGAAACTTCAGGTGCAAATAATGTCTTTATGTACTAAAAAATTATTTTCTTGTATATGTACCTATGGATCACTCACAATAACTGAACCACCTGCAGCTCTCATTGGCTTCAGAAGATAAGTTAAGGTTCAGTACATCTTAAAATTAAATCATTAACCACACCACTTTGACCTAGTCTGCTTTTTTCTTTCTCCTAGGACTTTTTCTTGAGTCTCTTCCCCAGTGATGAAAATATTGTGTGTTTGTCTACTGTGTGTGCACACAAACTCATAAGAAGGCATTTGCACTCTCATCAGATTTTCTTCTTTCTGCCTCTTGCCCTCCTCTAGCTCCCCCCCCCAAACAAAAGAGCAAACAAATGTTCTTTTTGAGGTAAAAAGTTCTCATTTTGTCACTTCCAAAAAAAGGACAACGAGAGGAAGGATGAAGGAATTACATGGGAAGTTTCACAAACAAAGAATCTTGAAGCACAAAGACAAAAGAATAGTTTGAGAGTGTGATCAGTCTCATCTGTGAGTGTTCCCCTCCTCACTGACATCTTGATGCTTCCTGGTTTGAGTTTGCTTGTAAGACTTACTTGTCTTTCACTCCCTTGGGACTTGTCATTCACTTTGGTCTAAGTGCAGCATTAGACTGTATGACATATACTTAGGTTCCTAAAAGTTAACTTGTAGGGCTAATATTCTCTGGTTTTGAGATTAAGAGAGTTCTGGTTAGTGAGCTCCTTTGACTACGAAATATAGAATTTTATGGTGTCCTGTCCTATATGAAAAGAGGCTGATCGAGAATTGCAGAGGTGCTAATTCACAGCCAGATGTATATGGGATGGCTGAAGTGGTAAGCAGTCCTAGCTCTTTACCTTGACCACCTGACAACATTTATTTTTCCAAACATGTGGGTATCCTGAATCTATTCTGAATGGGATATTTATATCCCAAATGAGATACTTGTTCACTCCTGACATGTTTACAGCCGAGAACATTAATATAAGCTGCTTAAAGAAATTTAGGAAGCTGACACAAATCTGCTGGTGGACTAAGGAGGACCAATGCTACTTTAATATTCAGTCTGCAAACTGTGATGGCCCAAGAGTGAATACATATTCTGCTTAACCATCTCGGTTGCCAGGGTGGTGCTTTGTCAGATGGAGCAAGGCCTAGGGCAGTGTTCACCTCAGCTGTGCCAACCAATGCGTTACTAAGTATAAGTCAGTTCCCCTGGATTCCAAATTCCAAAAGTAGTTTCGCAGGGTTTATGGCTGAATTACAGGAAAAAAGCCCAATATTGAAATACAACAGTCACGCAATAGAAAGTATCTAAGAGAAATTAAAATTGCATTTCATAAAAAAAGGAAAAAGAAACCTCTTCTTTCCAGTACTGCTTTTAACAATAGAAACTATTTAAATATATTTCTTCACAGTGCACTCAACTGTATAAAGAACATAAACTTTGTTCCAGAAATAGTATTTTTTTTTCTTTTCTTTAAGAATATATGTTAAGCTCAGTCTGGTTTTCTTCAGTTATTTGGATAACTTAGCTGATAATAGACATAGTGATTTTATGGAAACGATTAATGCTATAATCTGAAGAAAGGCTGTCAAGTGCAAAGAAGATATGGAGGAGCTACAGAAATGTCTTTTCCCACTGAATAATCCTCCTGAAGAAAAGTAAAATTAATCTAATATCTTTATGTTAATGGCTCAGAGCGGATCAGAGATCTCAGATCTTTGAATTGGTAGATTACCATTAGGACTGTAAGAATATGGGAATCCTCTATTACAGACCAGGCATTTGAATTCCTAGAACATGTTTTACTTCCATTTTAAAATCAGGATATACTCTAAAAAGTAGGTTTAACAGTATGTTGATAATTTCTTTTTATTGCCTCGATATTTTTTGGAATAAGGCCATTATTCCACAATTCATCTCTCACATCTAAAACCTTGGTCTCAATCCAAATTGTATGGGCTTCATGCATTAGCAAAAGTGAATAAACATGATTAATTTGTGATCTAAGCTAATGCTTCTCATAAGTCAAAATATTTCTTATCTCGTTGAATCTGAGAAACAACTTCCATTGTATCCAGCTGAATCACCAGTATAACTGACCTAACCGTGTGCAATAGGTGTGAAGCTGTTCATCTCTAAATAGGCTGAGATGAGGATTTTGACTTAAGACTTTTTAATTAAATCACTTCATTGATTGAGTAAGAAAAAGAAGAGAATCTACTTTCATTTTCTTACAACTTTATTACTTTTACAGTTCTAATAGAAATAAAACCAATGTAAATCTTATTACTAGTAGTAAAATGCAAAGATATGTCTCACAATTAGATCAGGTTGAATATGGTGGAATTGTTAACTAAAAATCTGCTGATAAATTTTGCTGAAATGTCCTAAAATTCACCAAGTAATGTTTTGAGTTATCTAAATATTTGTCTATAATTGTTCCTCCAGAGTAAAGACAAATAACATACTGGAAGAATAAAATATTGCTGTTACAGAATTCCACTACTAACTACACAAGTACATTAATCTTTAATTACAGAACAAAGAAAAGATTACATTAAAGAAATGAATAGAGTATGGCAGGTGATTATTGATGGTGTTTGGCCTAATATGTGCACTGCTAAGCACAGAAATTGGTAAAATAGAATAATTACTTTTCATAATGGGAAAAATGAATAAGGACATTGTCTTTTTATTTCACACAGTGAAACACAGATAATAACCTAATTATTAGTATGTTCTTGTCAATATGAATGTAGTTAATCACTATTGATTCTGGCTGAAGCATATGCTTAAAGTCAGAATGATCTAACTATTTTAGTTTTAGCGAAAGGCCTATTTAATCAGAAAATATTGTCTTTCATCTTTTGGTTTTTTTCTTTTTTTATGTGGCCTATATATATTTTAAGTCAATCTATTCAATGCTTTTTCACCTCATAATAGACAGTGCTATCAATAGATGATAGCACAGAAATATATGCATGCAAGTTATGTCAGAGAAATTGAATTTTCTTCCATTTTTTTCATTTGCACTTCTCTCCATATATTGCAATCCTTTGTTCCTGTGTCTCTATTTTAATGCAGGAAACAGATTTCTTACTTGATGAATCAGCACTGCCAAACCTCATATATTTTAAAGCCTGAACAACTCTTGGAGTAGTAATGAAAACTGCCACTTCCTAACAGGTGCTTTGCTAAGTCTAAGGAAAAAAGAAATTTTGCATGTGGATTTATAGGCTGCTGAGATGTAGTGCAGCTTTTTCTTGTTCTTTTTGAAATGTATCAATAATAGCATCAATGCCAATTATATGATTTTTATTAAATGATTTTGTCCTTATTTTCATATCTATACTTTGAATTATGGGGTAAAAGAACTAATCTTTAATTGCTAACGCCTCCAAGCATCTAAGCCATTAACTGTGAGCAGTCAGCTAATCAAAATTTTTGGTGGACCATAGATAGCGTGAGTGGTATAGTATTTTCTACCCTGAGACTAGTAGTCTATTCTTTCTTTTTTCCTTCTATCAACTTATTCATTAATCCAGAATTGATATTTTAATGGCACCGCTAAGAGAAGATGGAAGCATAACATAGCTATTTTTGGCACTGTAATATTGTGGACAAGGAAGACATTTACAGTCATGTTTCCAGATGTTTTAGAAATTCTCTTCTTTTCCCTTTTCTAATTAGGAAGGGGCACACCTTTACAAATTTGCATTGAATGATGGAAAACTCTAAAAGTTCTTATATATTTGCCTCTGGTTTCCACTGTAGTTCCATTTTACAGAGAACCATGAGATCTACAGACACATCTATGATTGGCTTTACCTAACAAAAATCTACAATAATAGAGTATCCTTAAAGCTAGATTTGTGACTTATTCAGCCAGACTATTTGCTGAGTAAGCCCCAAGCTGCAAGATTTACTGTGAAATGCTTTCTATTCCAATGTCAGAGATTTCAGTCAGGCTCCGTATTATGGGAAAATACTGGGAAAACTTAGCTAAATGGGAGAGTAAATGAGATTTTAAACAATTAGACAAAAGCAATTATAAACCATTGGGCTCCAGGAAAAACAAAAAGGGAAACAAAACTCAAGCAAACAACCAAACAGATGAGATAATGTTCTTGAAAATTCACTTTTCTGAGTTTATGTTAGGTGCAACATTAGATCACACCTGCTTATAAAATATAGAAAATTAGTTATGCTCTAGATGGGCACAAATTACAACTTTTTATTTCACAGGATTACTTTTCATTTTGTATTTAGTACACATTGAATATAAAATTAAGAAACAACAAGTAGAGTTCAAAGAAAAGTGTGGAGAAATACAGAGCACCATTTGTTAATCAATATCAAGCAAAGGAAAATGCTACTTAATACTTTTGATGTGCTGGGCCTTTCAAACATTCACATATGTAAAACTCTACTTCTGAGGATATCATTGCCTCAAGAAAAGTTCAAGAGAAAGGGAGCATTAACACCTATAAATAACCTCATAGTGCAAGAAGAATTTTTCATCTTAGAATCACAGCATCACAGAGTCATAGAATGGTATAGACAGGGACCTGTTATAATAGGTCCAGAGGAGGGCCATGAAAATGATCAGAGATCTGGAAGACCTTTCCTATGAAGAAAGACTGAGACAGTTGGGGTTGTTCAGCCTGGAGAAGAGAAGGCTCTGGGGAGACCTTATTGCAGCCTTTCAGTACTTAAAGGGGGCTTATAAGAAAGATGGAGAGAGGCTTTTTACCAGAACCTATAGTGACAGGACAAAGGACAATGGTTTCAAACTGGATGAGAGTAAGTTTAGATTGGACTTAAGGAAGAAATTTTTTATTATGAGGGTGGTGAGACACTTCAACAGGTTGCCCAGAGAAGTTGTGGATGCCCCATCCCTGGAAGTGTTCAAGATGAGGGTAGATGGGCCTTTGAGCTAACTGGTCTAGTGGAAGGTATCCCTGCCCATGGCAGGGGGGTTGGAACTGGATGATCTCTAAAGGTGTGTTCCAACCCAAACCATTCTATGATTCTATTTTTAATTCAGTACATTACTTCATACTTTATTGATTACTATTACTTTATCTACCTTGAAACTGATCTGCCACCTCTCTAAGCTGTATTATAAGATCCTTCTGCATTGCCTTTCCATTTGCACAGTATTTAACTAACAGAAAGAAGCTGCTACATGAATGGAATTCTATATAAATGAGATTTTGATTGATTTAGTCTGTGTTAGTATCTCTCTAGGTCATGTTACCTTGTGACTTGAACAATTTTTTTAACCTGAGACATAACTAACTGCTCAGATGGTTGAACCTAGAATATCTCCATGTAGTTGCTGTTTGTTCTTGTCAGCACAGTTCTTGTTACAAAGTCATGCCACTTTTTGAGTCCCTTGTAGCTAAAACTGCCTGTGGCAGGGGGATAATGGGTATGGTGCCTTGATGTTTTATTCACAGTTCAGAGTCACTCGATACACAAACTGGTTTGCTGCTGCTGCTGTTTATGAGACTTTCCTCAAGTTCTGTCTGTGACTTCCTTCAGCTCTGTCAGCCCATCATCCAGTGCTTTTGGATCAGTGCTGTTAGTACGGCTGCTCAGTGCTGTCTCTCTGCATTTTCTAGCCCATCCTTTATTTAAACAAGCTTAGCTCCTCTCTTGTTTCCTATAGAGCTATTCAAATCATTCCTAACTTTATTCTTACCTTAGTACTAGAGTCCCCTCCTTGGTCTGTTTCTTTCTATCAGCTAGTCCAAGCCAATCTGATCTAGAGCTCCCATGAAAAGAACTCTGCATCCTCTAAGGACTTTTGCTAACCATCTGCTAACTCAATGAGTCAGATAAGCTTGTGTGAGACCAATAGTTTTATAAATCTTGTGTGAACCTTTTAACTCTTGCAGCAGCCTTAGTGCTAACCTATTAGGCTGGACCAGTAAGGGTCAGTCGTGGCTGAAAACACAGCTAAAAATAGAATACTTTAGACAGAGTGTGAGAATAATTATACAATACCTCCCCCGCCTCCCCCCAAAATGTTGGAGGGGAGCCCTGGGAAGTAATCTGACCTCAGAGCAGAGCCAACTGCACAGTCAGGGCGGGTTTTTCCAGGGCTTTGGCCAGATGAGTTCTGAACATCTTCAGGGATGGGTATTCCTTAACATCTCTGGCAGCCTGGTTCAGTGTTTTATCACCTTCATTGTGATATCCCTCCCTCCCCCCTCCCCCAACATCTAATCAGAATTTCCTTTGCTGCAACTGTTGTCTATTGCCCCATATCCTTCTTCTCTGCATTTCTGAGAAGGAGCTGACTGCCTTCTTCTCTGTAATCTCCCACTAGGTAGCCAAAGAGAACAATAAGATCCCCTCTTAGCCTTCTTTCCTTCACCCAGGCCCCCTACCATCTTCTTAATCTTTACGAAGTCCATCTTCTTTTATCATCTTGCTGAATTTCTGAAGGACTCACTCCAGGATGTCAATATCTTTTTTTTTTTTTTTACTGAGGAGCTAAAAAATAAACACAGTGGTCCAGCTGTGGCCTCCCAAGCAGCACAAAAGAGAAGAAAGACAACTTCCCTTGATGGGTGGGCTGCACTGTTGCTAATAGAGCCCCATATGGGGTCAGCTTCCATTGCCACAAGGTTGCACTGCTAACATGAAACCTCTTGAAAGCAGTGCATTCCAATACTAACTGGGAATAGGTGAGAGCCCTGGTTTCTTAAGAGACTTATGCTGTCCAAACAGAGGAGAGGTACTTTAGACATCTAGGGATCTTTAGATATCAAAATGCATATCCCTACTAGATTTTTTTGATGCTGGATGTGTGTCAGGATTGTGACAGAGGAGGTAAAATGAATAACGAAGAGACACTAAGGCAGGGTAAGTCAGTCTCAACTTCTGAGTAACTATTAATAAATGTTACATAACTAATCTTTTCTCACTTCTTCATATATGAAGAAATCTTGTAACATTATTTGTCTTCTTTCAGACCTCACTGTAGACACATCTTTGTGGTAATGATGTGGCTGTGAACAACGCATTTACATGGGGCTCGTTTACACCATACAGACAAAGGCTATTGCCTTTTGTTTGAAGGGAAGAGTGACAATTGTGCTGCATTCCTAGTTATGCAGTATCTCACTTGCCACCCTGACAAAAGTTGCAGTTGTGGTAAAAGCATTACAATTTCTAGCTCACAGATGGCTTATCTAATTGGAATAGCTTGCTGGAAGTTCCATGAAGAAGAAAGCCCAACAACCACCAGCCCAAATATTTCAATCTCTGGTGTGTCATTGCTAAATCAGGCCAATATAATTACACTAGAAAGCAAGCATGGTCTTTGGTTTCTCCACTAAAATAATGAATCTAGGTATGGAAGGATTTAGATGAACAGAATTTTAGGAAATATTTAATAATTTTCTTTCCAGGTCACTTGAAACACCTCTTTCTTGAAATTTTACCATAAAACCCCTATTTTTCTTTCAATGTCATACGAACAAATTACACAAAATGTCTTTACTGTCCATCTTCCACTTGGTGCTCTCAACAAAACCAAACGTAAAATCTCAGATAAACATTGGCGACAAAGGAGAAACTTCTTCCTTATGGGGACAATCAGGCAGTGGAACAGGCTGCCCAGAGAGGTGGTACAGTCTCCATCCTTGGAGATTTTCAAGAGTGACTGCACAAAGACCAGAACAACCTGGTCTGACCCTCTTTTGAGCCTAAGACTTGACTGGATGACCTTCTGATCTGTCTTCCAATCTGCATTACTCTATGAGACTACAAACAAACTGAGAATGGTAAAATATAAAATGAATTAAAGATGGGGATTAATCAAGTCTGTTCCTTGACTCTTGAATTCAGTCGGACTGTATATCAAGCCAACACCCATCTTTTTTATACTCCAAATAAAATAGGTTGGAAAATTGAAAAGTTTCAAGTAGTCTAAGTTTGGGGATATTTGTTTGGAGATTTTGATTCAGTTTATAGCTGTGCACATCTTTGGACATTTTTGGAATTATTTTCTAGTGTTGTTCTTTCAGCCCATCAAATTAAAAAAAAAAAAGGGCTTTCTTCTAAGAAACAAAGAGAAACACTTGAAAACTACTTAGAAATGTATGAGCCAATGTCTGTTAAGTTGGAAGGATAGTAGTCTGAACATCTTAAACATATGGGACTTTTTAATTCAGTATAACCTAACAATAGATGAATTGAAAGATGATTCCTTCCTCTTGTACATGGCCAAGGACAGCAACTAATTAAAACTCATTTGTTATAAAAGATTTATAGTTATGGAAATTAAACCGACTATATCAAGATTTTTGAAGAGATTGAATTTTCCTTTTAATAAGGGGATTCATAATATAAGGAATTGAATTCACCATAGAATGCAGTTCTTTTCAATACATGCAAAAGTACTGAAATAAAAGGGAAGTGTTTTAATGAGATAAATTGAATTAGACTGTAATAACAGGAATAAATGTGTGTACGTTTTTCCTAATTGTAATATTTTTGAGTACTTAATATGGTTCACTATGCAATATACACAAATATAGTTCGTTCTTTCCATAATGCTAAAAAAAATCACTTGTCAGGAAATATCCTATAAACCTTACAATTATATATTGCAAACACATTTATGTTTTCAGTTCTGTCACTGACTCAGATTCTGTGCAATTGTTAAACTGGTATGTTTTCCTTGATAACAGTGCAATAAGTAATTGCCCAGCTGAAGGCTTTGTTTACCTGAATATGACTATTTTTTAACTTATTTCTAGCATTAGAGATGTTGGTTAGGATACTAATGGAATGCATCTTAAGGAATGGTGAGTTCCCCAAAACATTCAGCAACTGGGACAGACATATTACGGCAGTAGTAAAGAGAGGTAAGTAAAATGATTTTTTTCTTTCCCCAAGAGCGAAAGAGTAGCTTAGTATCATGGCTTGGATTAAAATCCTTTGCCCGGTGATTTTTCTGTTAATTCATTTCGTTTAGACACCTCTCATTCACTTGGTTGGAAATCAGCATCAAATGTTAATAATGCCAATGTCATAACAACTCTCTGTAAAGAATAACAAAAAAGGTGTGTTTAATATATTCTGCTGCTAACAATGCTCATTCAGAAACATATGTACCTTATAGTATAGCTCTGTCTTTCACATGGGTGCTTTGTGATTATACTGACATTTCTTCTTTCATCAGTGTTAGGCTGCCCACAGTGGCACTCCATACAGTGCAGTGATAATCACTATTTTCATACAGCCTTAGGTACCTTAAGAAAATACTCCTAAAGCAACACTCGCTTTTTCAAAAATATTACTGAATATGTGACTAGTAACATAGAAATGAAAACAGAAAGGCTGCTGCCTGGGTCTCTTCAGGAAGTTTATCTTTTTTTCTGCTATTAGGAGTTATCACAAATCTTGATAAGAAGCAAGAATATAATATAAAGTACAAAACAAATCCTTATAAATATAAAACATGCTTGCAGCATAACTATGTACTAGAATCCTTCCCTTAGTGCCAAATCATAAGAGCATAGAACATTTCTAATTAAAAAAACACTGTAGTTAAAAATAACCTCAGCATGTTTTCACATATTTTAAACAGGTCTAGGGTTTTTTTTAAGCATCAATAATGTACAATAGAGATATAGGAAAACCTAAATAGAATCACTTCTTAATTACCTGTTTTAACTGAGATATGAATGTCACTCTATGATAATTTTTGCATCTTAAAATAATTATGCTGAAATTGCCATCTTCAGTTAATATTAATTCTACTGAAAATAAAGGCTTCTGGTTACCATAGGACAGAATGGCACAATGTGTTTAGCTACAGCCACGCTGTGATAGAAGGAAAGAATGCAGCACCACTGTAGTTAAAAAATGAGATTTCCTCTGAGTTCACATACCCTTCAAGCTAAAATGTGGTTTGATGTCTCATGGTCAACTCATGTACTGGGGATTAAGTTAATTAAGAGTTGCCCTGGTCTATTAAGGCTCCCTGCAGACTAATTATTAAAGTGCCTTGGACCATTACAAACCTACAGCAATAGAAAGTCACAGAAAGGGTTTTTTATATTATGAGAACTCCAGTACCCAGTAGATTATCTTTTCCACTAAAGAACTTCCACAGTAGAAGGAGATTGCTTTCTCCTCTGCTTTGCTGCCGTCTAAGGAATAGAAAAACGTACCAATAGGAAATATGCATATTCATTAGTGTTTCTTTTTTATATGTTCACATCTATACGCTTTTATCACTTGTCAACTTCCTGATAGGTGGAAAAGGTCCTCTTTTTAATTTACTATTTTTGTTTTCTTTTTCTATATTAAGTTAGCATATATATGAGGCTTAGGTATTTTAAAACTAGTTGTGAAATAAAAAATACATAGAACTGCTAAACAGAATTTCTCACAGAAGTGCTGAAGGTCATTGCTTAGAAATAGTAGGACTTTATTTTTTTATGTCCAGTCTTTTAAGAAACCAGAAAAACATGAGGACTCTGGGCAAGGGATTCTATTGTGTCACCCTAGTGTCACACTAACATAGCTCTGCTTATTTCACAAAAGGTTATCCCAGATTAAAAACATGTCACAGAGAGAGCAGTAAGACCAATGAAGTGATAGAAGTTATCACATGGACAATATTCTTAAAATCTAGTTTTGTTTACCATATCTATGTATTTCCTCTTAATTCTTAATTAAACTGAGTATCTCCTAATCATAGGTGCATTATGTCTCTCACAACTGATTTTCCCCAATAGGGCTGACTGTACTTGCCTGCTTGCCACATGAGTTTATCAGATATTTCAGTAGAAGCATCCAGGGCAACTCGGTGTGTTTTTCTGTATCCATCTTTGGATTTCCCCTAAAATTTCTAGCCATAGGTACAGCTGATGAGGACACTCGGCGTGAAAATAGATTGAGTGAGTAATTATGTGGTCTTTCTTAAAGGGAACACTCATCTTCAAGTGCCTCACCAGAACAGAAACAACCTTGTACAAAACACAGTACACTAGAAGTAACAAGGTTTGAAAACACTGTTCAGTACAATTGATTTATTCTTTTGCTTTGCAATTGTCCTATGTGATTTAACAGTTCTGTTTACTTTATAAATATGGGCCATTTAAGATTGCGCCATATGGATGAGAATGTCCTCTCTCTTACAGGCACACACAGTGAACAAGATGAGAATAATTTCATTTCACAGCCTGACTATATAATTGGAGACACACAGAAAGAAACTTCTGTATTTAAAATACAAATTACTCTTCTGATCTTTCTATAATACCATCTTATCATTTAATTATTAATAGTCTTTGTTAATCATAAATTATGTATTATAAATTATGCTTTTGCTGTTTTAAATAGATACAATATCTGATTGATTTGACAAAAACAACCCTCTTACCTTTAATTGTAGATTTGCATAAGTTTGCAGTGGAGAAATGTTTTACAGTAGTTCATTAATCAATAGTGGAGACAAAAGTTGCAATAGTACAGCTGAATGACATAAGACAAAATTACAGCCATCTCTATATGCAAAGGTGTATCCTATTAAAACTGTTTCCTTCAGATTTAGAATTGTTGAAAAACTTACCTAGGACAATTCATATAATAGATCTGTGGAGTCTTCTACATGCAGATCAAAAGCTGACAAATCCAGTTCAAAGTAGAAATTTAGAATCACTTTTGAAATAGAAAGAGGGACTTGCAAACAATGCAGGTGTTCTAAGCCCAAGAGAGGAATTCTGAAGCCCTCTGTTAAGCTACTATACCGTAGTAATTTAGGTCGTTATATCACAGTCATAGAATTGTTGAGGTAGGAAGGCAGCTCTTGGTATCATCTGGTCCAAGCCCCCTGCTCAAGCAGGGTCAGCTAGAGCAGATTGTAAAAGACGTCAAGTTGGGTTTGGAATATCTCCACCACAGCATCTTTGTGCAACCTCTTTAACCACTGTCTTGTGTTCAGATGGAATTTCATGCGTTTTAGTTTATGCCTATTGCCTCTCGTCCTGTCAGTGGGCACTACTGAGAAGAGTCAGGCTCCCTCTTCTTCAATCCTTCCCATATGCATTGATAAGATTATAAGATATCCCTTGAGCCTCGCCTTACCTTGCCTTCTCTCCTCATGGGACACATGCTCCAGAATCTTAATCATCTTCATGACCTTTCACTGGATTCACTCCGGTGTGTCTATGTCTCTGTTGTATTGGGGAGCCCAGAACTGGACACAGCACTCCAGATGGGCGCTCATCAGTGATGAAAGGAGGGGAAGTATGACTTCTCTCAATCTTCTCTCAACACTTTGCTTAATGAAACCCAAGATGCTGTTGGCTACCTTTGCTGCAAGAGCACATTGCTGGCTTCTGATCTTGCCAGTCTTACCAGTAGAGATTGAAGGAAATAAGAAACTGAGAATCTTGGCATTTTCTTTGTCCTTTGCTGCCAGATTCCCCTGTCCCATTCAGAAACAGGCCCATGTTTTTCTTTGTCTTCCTTTTGCTGTTTATGTACTTGTAGTACCCTTTCTTATTGCCCTTCACATCTCTTACCGGATTCATCTCCTTGACTTTCCTAACCCCATCCCTGTATGTTTGGCTAGCACCTCTATACTCCTTCTACTCCCCTACTTCCATTTCTTGTACACTTCCTTTTTATGTCTTAGTTCAGCTAGGAACTTCTTGCTTATACATGATGGCCTCCTGTCATCTTTCTTTAATTTCCTGAACATTGGTATAGACCTTTCTTGAGCCTGGAGGAGATGATCCTTGAATATCAACCATTTCTCCTAAACCCCTCTTCTCTCCAAGGCCATATCCCACGGGAATCTTCCAAGCAGATCTCTGAAGTGAAATCCTGAAATCCAGGGTTGTGGTCCTGTTTTTTATTCTGTTCCCTCCCCTCAGGATTCTCAACTCCACCATTTCATGGTAACTGCAGCCAAGGCTGTCCCTGAAATTCACATCTGTTACCATTTCTTTCTTGTTTGTAAGCATGAGGTGTACCAGACACCTTTCCGTGTTGGCTCCTGGATCAACTGTGTCAGGAAGCAGTCATCAATCAACTCCATGAGTTTCCTAGATTTTTTGTTCCCTGCTGTGTTGTCTTTCCAGCAGATATCAGGGTAATTAAAGTCTCCTATGAGGACCAAGGCCTCTGAATGTGAGGCTTCTTCTGGTTCTTTGAACAATTTTGACCCCAAAGCTCTCATCTAGCTACTGGTTTGTCCCAAAGTAGAGCTCCATATATTCCAGCTGCTCTCTCACATAAAGGGCAACTCCACATCCTCGCCTTCCCAGCTATCCTTCCTAAAAAGCCTGTATGTCTCCAACACAGCAATCCAGTCATGTGAGCCACCTCACCACATCTCCATGATCTCAATAAACTCATAGCCCATAATGTGGGGCTAGTATTACTTTGCATGATATTTCTGGGCACCCGGAATACAAACAAATGTGGGGTTAGTATTGCCTTATGTGATATTTCCATGCACTGTGCACACCAAGGACAGCACTGGCACAGGAGAACAGAGTTAGTATGGGTTAACAAGTCCAGATAGTGCTTCCTTGGCTCAAAAGTAAAAGAGGACAACCTGATGAGGGAAGGTGGACTTCCCTGAGCCAGTGGGCTAGTCTGAGTCACTCTTCCGAAGAAGAAGTCGTGACCTGCTTCCTGCTAGCCTGCCTGATAGCCTTGGCTATCTAAGTATTTATGTGTTCAGATATTAATTTTAGCCCTGTATTAGTGAATTACAGGATTTACTCTCATTTCAACCAGGATAATTGTACTACTGAAACAACCCAGGTAATTGTAATACTGATTAGTATTTGTATTTGTTACTGGACTGCTATTTGGTGATAAGCTGTTTATCCCTAAAGCTGTTGCTCTGGTGTCTGTTACCATGCCCCAGATCTATAAATTGGTGGGGCAAACTTAAGTCCTCCCACCCTGTAAACGCAGATAGATTTCAGTCTATCAGTTGAGCGTTACATTCCCAGGTACCATAAACTACTTATAGGTGCATTAATTTTGAAAATACTCACCATGCCTGCATGGAAAAAGGAAGACCTGGAGAACTAGAGGCCAGGCAGTCTTACCTCTGTGACTGGCAAGATCATGGAGCAGATCCTGCTGGAAACTATAGTAAGGTACATAGAACATAAGGAGGTGATCAGTGGCAGCAAAGTTGGCTTCACTAAGGGCAAATTGTGCCTGACAAATTTGGTGGCCTTCTACGACAGCGTTACAGCATTGGTGGATAAGGGAAGAGCGACTGATGTCATCTACTTGGACTTGTGCAAGGCATTCAACACTGTCCCACACAGCATCCTTGTCTCTAAATTGGAGCGACACAGATTTGACTGATGGAGCACTCGGATAAGGAATTGGCAGGATGGCTGCACTCAAAGAGTTGTGATCAACAGCTTGATGTCCAAGTGGCAAACAGTGATGAGTGGCATTCCTCAGGGGTCAGTACTGGGACCCATGCTGTTTAACATCTTTGTCAGCAACATGGACAGTGGGATTGAGTGCACCCTCAGCAATTTTTTGATAAGTCAAGATCTCTGGACGGCCTTGAGAGGTGGGACTGTGCAAACCTCATGAGGTTCAACAAGAACAAATGCAAGGTCCTGCACCTAGGTCAGGGCATTCCCAGGCACAAATACATGCTGGACAGAAAATGAATTAAGAGCAGCCCTGAGGAGAATGATTTGGGAGTTTTGGTGGATGAGAAGCTCAACATGAACCAGCAATGTGTGCTTGCAGCCCAGAAAGCACACCACATCCTGGGCTGCATCAAAAGAAGCGTGGCCAGCAGGTCAAGGGAGGTGATTCTGCCCCTCTACTCCGCTCTCATCAGACTCTACCTCAAGTATTACATCCAGATCTGGGGCCCCCAACATAAGAAGGACATGGACCTGTTGGAGCAAGTCCAGAGGAGGGCCACAAAGCTGATCAAAGGGATGGAGCACCTCTTCTATGAGGACAGGCTGAGAGAGTTGGGGTTGGAGAAAAAAAGGCTCTGGAGAGACCTTATAGCAGCCTTCCAGCACCTAAAGGGGGCCTACAGGAAAGATGGGAAGGGACTCTGTCAGGGAGTATAGTGATAGAAGGAGGGGTAATTGTTTTAAAATGAAAGAAGGTACATTTAGATTAGATATTAGGAAGAAATTCTTTACTGTGAGGGTGGTGAGACACTGGATGAGTTTTCCCAAAGAAGCTGTGGATGCCCCATCCCTGGAGGTGTTCGAGGTCAGGTTGAATGGGACTTTGACCAACCTGGACTAGTGGGAGGTGTCCCTGCCCATGGCAGGGGGGTTGGAACTAGACTACCTTCTAAGATCCCTTCCAACCCAAACCGTTCTAAGATTCTAGGCCAGACACATGATGAATCTTTTGGAGACTTCTGTAATTGTGGCATTAACGTTAACAACAACAGCAACAGCAACAATAACAATAATAATAATGATGATAATGATAGTGATAATTATAATAATATTAATTTCTATGGTAATAAAATATGCCACTCATTTTTTTTCTTTTCATGGCAGAGTAGCTATTGTTTTAATTTCTTAAACTAAAATAAGCACATACTTGCCATTTTGGAGGATACAACAGTGAACATGTGATGTAACCATTTGTACATTATTTATGGTAATATTACCACAGATACCATTGTTAATATGTTTCTAAAAGTTGACAGAACGATATAGACACCTACCTAATAGTGTGGTTCAGAAACCACGTGGCATGTACTGTACAAATCTAAAAGTAGATATTTCCTGCATAAGGAAAGATAATGAAAATCCCATCTGTCCAGTTGCAGTATCAGTGAGAGCTACAGAATATCAAGAAGACCAGACCATTGCCTGTTGTTGTCACAAAGGTAATAATGGATTGTTTTGTTTACTTTTCAGGTCCACACTGATCACACAATTGATCAAATTATTGTAAGTTCCGTGGGAAGTTAAGGCTTCAGAGCAAGGAATGGAAAGTGCCCAAGGGCAGGAGCAAATCAGAATGCTAATGAGAGCCATAAAAGATCTAAATATCATTAATTCCATTAAATTGCCAGAAAGCACTGATCACCTCCCTTCTCCTTCCCCCCCTTTCAAAACCAAAAGCTTTAATAAGGATGTATTGGTTTTATGTGGCAAGGTTTTGGTGGCAGGGGGCCTACAGGGGTGGCTTCTGTGAGAAAGTGCCAGAAGCTCCCCCCATTTCCAACAGACCTAGTTCCAGATGCATCAAGATGGACTCGCTGCTGGCCAAAGCTGAGCCAGTCAGCGATGGTGGTAGAGCCTCTCTGATAACATATTTAACAAAGGGTAAAAACTGCTGCACAACCGCTGCCAGGAGAGAAGAGTGAGAATATGTGAGAGAAACAACTCTGCAGACACCAATGTCAGTGAAAAAGGAGGGGAGGAGGTGCTCCAGGCGCTGGTGCCGAGATCGCCCTGCAGCCCATGATGAAGACCATGGTCAGGCAAGCTGTGCCTCTACAGCACCTGGAGGTTAACAGTAGAGAAGGTATCCACATGCAGACCATGGAGGACTCCATGTTGGAGCAGGTGCATGCGGCCCAAAGGAAGCTGTGACCCATGGAGAGCCCGTGCTGGAGCAGATTCCTGGGGAGGAACTGCAACCCATGGAGAGTAATGCACGCTGGGGTTGAAGAAGGTTGTGAAGGGCTGTCTCCCGTGTGTGGGACCCCATGCTCAAGCAGAGGAAGAGCTTAAGGAAGAAAGAATGGCAAAGACAACATGTAATGAACTGACCACAACCCCTATCCCCCTGCACTGCTCCAGGAGAGGAGATAGAGAAATGGGGAGTGAAGTTGAGCCTGAAAAGACGGGGGGTGGGTGGGGTGTTTTTAGATTTGTTCTTATTTCTCACTATCCTGTTCTGGTTAAATGTCAATACATTAAATTAATTTCCCCAAGCTGAGTCTACTTTGCCCGTGATGGTAATTGCTGAGTGATCTCCCTGTCCTTACCTCAACTGACAAGCATTTCATCATATTTTCTCCCCCTGTCCTGTTGAGGAGGGGGAGTGATAAAGCAGCTTGGTGGGCAGCTGGCAGCTACCTAAGGTTAATCCACCACAAAGGATCACAAAGCTTAAGTCTGTTATTCTTTTAGACAGCACAAAGGAATCAACTAACCCTATCGAATAGCTCCCAGCTCTCAAGAGAGTTGAGAGATTTATATATTCAAATAATTCTTAAAAAAAAAATTAAAAAAATCAGGCATTAACTCCATCTTGAAGGCATTCTTTAAAGTCATCTCATCATAACATTATGCATTCTACAGATACCCTGCTGTATCACATGAGGACCTTAAAATCTCACACATGGCTGCTTGGTCAAGCCACAACAACTCTACAGGGGGAAAAAAAAAACCAAAAACAAAAGGAAAAGCAGAAGAAAGCAACAAAGAAGCAAGTATTTGTCTCCTGTCAGCAACAGTAGTCTATTTCAGTATTTAAATGGGCACGGAGTCCCCTTTTTTAAAACTTTTTCTTTTCAGAACATGATGTACCCTCTCAATCCAGTGATCCAATTGGTTACCATAGGAACAGGTGAAGAATTCCAGGTTTTGAAGGTTGAATCTCTAATAGTTTCTATATATGGCTCCAGGAGTAGGTCTAGCCTGATCCTGTAAAGGGATATCTATGACTGTTAGACCCTTCTGACACACTGTAAAGCTACCTATATGCCTAATAATTAATAAAGAAAAAGATGTGACGCAAAAGTCTAGTGATTACAGGAGAAAGGCTATCTAGTTAAATGAAAGGCTATGGTGGATCAGCAAAGCAAATGAACCCAAAAGGAATGCCGTAGGAAAGACACGGAAGAACCAGCAACTTTCTAAGCATATTAAAGGAAGATTCTTCTGTTTTCTTGATTTCTAATAAGGTGTTTATATTTTTTAAATCCTGTAAGTTTTATTTCAGCGCCACAATATTCATAGTTGGATAATTATGCATAATCTGTTGTACTCACTAGCAGCTGTTGCACTTTTTTACATTTAACACTTTTAAAAACTTGGGGGAAGAAAGCAAATGTGAAGAACAGAAAAACGCAAATGTGCATACCTATTTCAAAAATGTATTTCAGCCTTTAAGCAGCTGTGAGGCTTAGGATTAATGGACTTGTCACCCTGCTAAGGCACACAAACAGTCTTTGCTGCCCCGACTGGCATCAGTTGGAAGGAGAAGGATCAACCTTTGCACCCCCCTGGAATGAATCCTCAATGTTGCCCAGCTGGCATGTTGACACAGAGCCAAGGATTCCTTGCTAACGTGACGACCCTTCCTTGCTTTAGTATTTTATACCCTTCCATGCTGGTATTTCCCTTTCTGAATCCTTCTGCACCAAAGAATTCCATCTTAACAACCCCAGCTCTGTAATTTTGCCTTTCTTATCTCTCTACAGACTTTCTCTCAGCTCTTTCTTAGCAGTGCGAATCAAGGATAAGCAGCTGTGTCTTATCAGAGTTGATCCTTGGAGTCTTGGATCTCCAACCACTAAAACAGGGAGGAAGCAAAAGCTTAGAACAGGTAGTTACAACACCCTTTCCCAAATTATTCATTGAGTAGACAATGGAAAGCACAAGTGAGGAAACAAAGGGGAAGTAATTGCTGTCTTGGAGTGGAGATATGAAAAAAAGTACAGTGTCCACTGTTATCTTCAGAAGTGTTTGATCCCTTAGGGCATCACCACAATAAAATCTTTAACAAAAGAATATTGTTCTCCAAAGCAAGATGGGACAGAATGTTAGGAGAAAGTAAGGAAGCTGAAAATCCCTAAGGATAAAAAAGAGAGGAAAGCCAGTCTTTATTTTTGTAGTTATTTGAATGTTATATGTAGATTTTAGATATCTGAAATATTAAAGAAATAAACAAATAAGCCAAGCTTACAAAACAAAGTGCTAATGATTTATGTCAACAAATCCTGTGACAGACTAACATCATAGTTTTGTGTGACTGCTTATCTATTATTCTGTTTATTCTTATTAAAAACTGCTGCTCTATGTTTGTGTGTTTGTGATCTATGTATGAATCCAGATGAAAACTAGGGAGAAGGATTTAGAAGGATGGGAAATATTGAAATATTCTTTTTTAACCATTTTATTAAAATATTAAATGTGAACAGTAAAACTATACGTTAGGATGTGTGAGATATGATTAGCTAGTCAAAACTTGGATTTCCTGATTGTTGACTCAAGACACTGAGCATTCTGTTGCCCCCATTGCCCTATGTTTCTGTGTTTCTTTGTTATGCTGTGTCTTACAAAGTCTACAGAAATGGCATTTTACATCCATGGTCAAATATTCATAAGCAACACCTTCTTACCTCACCAAAAAAATCTTAATATTGCTGATTTTACTTGGACATATTGCACAACTTATTTTCAATTTCTAGTATTTTAAATTATGTTGGGGGACCTTCAGGCAATGTAGCCATTCTAGAGAGACTGTAGGGCTTCTCAGAGCAAATCTTGAATGCTAATGTTGACTCTTACATTGACAAGAGAACTCCTGAGGTTTACTGTTGCCCATTTTGTTGTTAAATAGGTATTTAAACTTTTCTGTATTGTTTTCTCTGTCTGTAAAAATCTGACTAATCTCCATCTGTGGAGAAATTTTTAAATTTTGAGGTTTAGTTCAGCTACACCAGAATTGTTCATCTGCTTTGAGACCCACAATTTGAGTTAGTGTAGGCAGTCAGGAGTACAAGCTCATTACTGTTCTTCTGGACATGTAAGCATTCAAGAAAAAGTAAGGGGACTTCTCAGGGTAATCATAATGGTGATAGAGAGCACCTCAACAATCACTAGGGTGTAATAGTTCTTCAGTCATACTCTTAATTTTTCATGGATTAAAGCAGCAGCTTTTAAAGCAGCTGTTGCTCCAGCTATAAACTCCTACCTACCGCTGCTACCTCTCCAATCAGCTAATACAGTGAAAATCTCAATGAAAAAAATCTCTTTCATGAGATTTTCTCACAAAGTGACTCATCATGCATCTTTTGATAGAAGACAGAAGCACTGGGGACTGTATAATGTCAGCATGGTGAGATTCACTAGCAATAACTTTGCAAGTCTTTTCATTGCTCTTCTCTTACATTCTGACAGCTCTCAGCAGTAGCATCTAGTAACTTTTGAAAACATGTAGGCAAAAAATTTCAAGCAAATGCAAAAAAGAGGCAGCTTTCTGTACCATTTTAGCTAATACAAAATTAGTTAAAACAATTTCCCTTAAAGGGGGATTGAGCACTTAAGTCCAGTAATGAAATAATGAGATTTCTATGAGGTATCTATGAGAAGGGTTGAACTAGTCCTCTGTTTTTGACATTATTCTTTAATTTATATCAGTAAATCCACTAGTTTCGTCCTTTCATAAATCCTTTCTAAGGAACCACTTTGATGTCAACTACCAATTGATTGCAACTAAATAAATTGAAAAGTAGGTGTGTCCTTGTTTCACAAAAACTGCATTTTCACTCTAATTTGGGTTCTAAGTCCATCACCCCAGTCTCTTACTTTCTTCCCTTTATCCCAAGCCTAATGTGAGTTCCCCGGACAGAAAGTGAGTAATTTTTAAGTAAAAGATGTCGATGTTTTTGCATTATTTATATGTTTCTGAATACAGCTCTGATTCACAGCTGAATCTGTTTTTGTAGTACAACTGAATGCTAAAAAAACACCACCTTTTAATTTCTTACTTCTATATGTGATATAGCCACTCAGCCATCTTACTGCCATTGAATTTGGAACTTCTGAGAAGAAACATCTCCTGAGGATGGTCTTTTGCCCAGATCTGGCCCTAATTCCTGTACAGCCACTCAGCAATTCTTCAGTGTCAATAATAATTAAGAAAGAAAACAAAATCAACATTCCTAAGGAAACTTCCTTTCTTCTGTATCCTGCTACAATAGTGTCAGAAGGAAGAGTAGATATATCCCTTTTATATGTTATTTCAAAAGGTGTCTGAAGCTCACCTACAGAAAGAGAAAATTTGACAGGACTTTTGAAGGGGGGGGGGGATTTTTGTTAGAAAAAAAGTCTGCATCTTTCTCTAAAAGCTCTCAGAGAGTCAATGGATTGAAGACTTCCCCTGCTGGGAAGAAGATGGGCAATAAGACTTGTCATTGAGCTTGTCATTGATTTAATTCATTGAGTTGTTGGTGGTGTAGGCTGGGGAGATAGAGGTGAAAAAAAAGAGGTGAAAAAAATAAAAAATTACCACTTTATAGATGATCTGAACTTAACATATTTCTCACATATGTATAGATACCATTATATGGAAATGTCTATATTGCTTATAAATACCTATATGCAGAGCAGTCAGCTGCAGTCAGATTCTGACAGTGTCCTTTAAAGGAGTGGCCAGTGAGAACTTTCTGTCACATAATTTTGTGTGTTGAGTGTCTAGTCTGAACTACACATCTGGGATCTCTCTCTAGACAGCAAAGACAGAGTGGCCCTTCTGGAAGGTGAGTCGTTCAAACTACCTTAAACATCAGTCTTCATAGAGAACTAAGTGCTAAGTACTTATCTGTCTCCACTGTCTGTTGAGGGAATCTTAACTATTAGCCTGCACTAGCTACCTAAGTCTTCATGGCCACCTTTAAGTAAGATGTATTCTGTTATCAGTATGAGTGTAGGAATTGTACATTCAGCACATATATCTGAGGTAGATGTGCTTTTGTCTTCCAGAAATACATCTCTCCATTAATGTTGAAAGAGCCTACATAGTCAGATTAGACTTAACTTTTAGACATCTAAAGTTCAAGCAGATGATTATTCTATTACCCTTAGTGGCAAACCACAAAAGAAACCTCAACCCAAAATCTGATTTTGCGTCTGACATTGCCCCTTTAACTAAATTTACTGTACTGTTGAGAATTAAAAGGAAATCATTATTTCATTACAGATATAAGCTCTAGTGTTTGATAGCTCGTGCTGACCCAGATAAGTCTGTATCTCACTACTATTTCATGATAAACTTTTTATCAGATTTTCTCTGCCTACTGTTTTTGCCAATGTTACCTGCGGGTTTTTTTTTTGCATTGCAGTTAGGGTAGAATCGAGTCAGTTTTGAAAGACCAAGGTAGCTTTGAATATAGAGGGTTTTATGGCATCTGTTTTCATATCCAGACATTACCTGCTTTCTAGAAGTGGGTCAGAGATGCTGGTAATCACTTTCACAATAGCTGTGTTGTTATTAGTTGAAAACTGAGTAAAGTCTTTTGTCCATGGCAGATTTGCTCAAATGAATTGAGTGCAGGATTACAAATACAGTCTTTATTCATGTCAAAAGACATTATGCTTTGATTCAAATAGAGCCTAATTCTTGATAAAAGACTTTGATCTTGACATGAGACAAATTATTTTGTTCACTGCAAAATAAATTATTTTCTGAAGAAGTATGAAATCTAAAATAAACAAAAAAAATCCAATTTTTTTCCTGTTTCTATGGTTAAGTGATAATAGCTAGGGGCATGTTTTCCCTATATAGACAAACCTTTCTTCTGATCACCACATTCTGCTCATCACATCATGCTATGGCTTAAACAAAGACTAGTTTGTAATGGGAAGTGGTGGTTACATCAGTGGCACTACCAGTAAATCAATATCTAAGTACTTAGATATAAACAATAAAGCATTTTGACCATGCCACAAAGAAAATAAAACATACACTTTTTATTTTTAAAGAAATAGCTCTGGCTTTTCAGGAATGAGGCATAAGGAAATATTCTGTGCTCACTGATTCTTGAATCAAGACTATATTGCACACTTAAGTTTGGTTCTCCCTCTAAAGCAATTCTCAACCTTGTCTTAAATAAATACTTCCTATTTTATCATTAATTATCATAAAAATAAAAACCCCTGCTTACCTATGGCTTCTGGATCAGCCATTACATCATATCTTCTTTGCTAAATATAGCTTTCATCACTTCTTAGTCTGTTTTTTAATAAGCTAATTAAATTTCATGTAGTAATATCCTAAAGGGCAAGATCTAGAATTATTAAATATTTTGAACACTTCACAAATTTTCAGTAAAATTTGAAGTGTGGAAATAGAGTATTAAATAGAGAGTATAAATGGTAGCTTTTGAGGATTCTAAAGCAGGTAACACAGTTTCTGGAGTATTAGACACTGCCACAGTGCAAGTACGGAATTATGGTAACCATATAAATATGATACTTTAATAGCCACGACTGCCTGCTATGAAAAAGCCAAACTTCTGGCATTCTGCTCAATGAAATCTGTTACTTAGCAATTGAAAAGCCTCCAGAAGTGATTAAAATTTGCATAAATAAGTAAATCAGTTAGTATATACTTACCTAAGTTATCTGTACAAACCTTTGTATAGAAAGTATACACAAACTCAAGTGTATAGTAGAAAATAACATATTATACTACCTTTAAGAACTGAAGTTTGGAAATGCTGACAAGAGTGTTCACCTCTGCACATTTTATGAAAGGAAATAAAATCTTATCAACTGTTATAGAAAAAGTAATGTGAAGTACCTTAGCTGTCCTCTTAAATCTTAAAAAGTAATTTGTTAATAGAATAATTTAAATATTGGTTAGAAATCATTTCAGTTTTAACTGTTAGTATCCAGATATGCTATTTTGCTCCATTCCCCAACTAGTATGCAATCAGACTACTAAAACCTGGTGGCTTCAATGTCAAAACCATATCTTATGCTGAAACTTGAGTATACTTTTTGAAAGAAATCCAGTATTTGATTTAAATATTTCATCATTAATTATCAGGACATTTATAATAAAGTATAAACCTCTCTTCCTTTTTTTTACAGATCACCACAAAATTAAATCACTCTTCAGCATATGATAACTTTGCCCAAATATTTAAACTATATCTACTTCTTGCAAACTTTTGCTTTTTATAGTTCATCTATTCCAAGAAAAGATTTCTGATACACTTAGGTAACCTAGAAAGATCTTCTTTTCTTTTCTCTTTTGTTTTTTTTTTTCAACAGTCCTTAGAAATGCCAAGAGAAAAAAAATCACCTGCAGCAATTTCAGAAGCCAATATTGAATATTCTGAAAATCATAGGATACATTTCTAAACTCATATATAGGTGACTGAATTTCAGCAGTACTTTTTATACAATGGCTTGCAACAACATAAATAAGAATTACGTGGCAAGGAATAGCTAAATTCCTCTAGTCGTTTGATGTTTATGCTGATTTTAAGTTAACAAGGACATTAACACTTAATTTATGATTAAGTGTGATGATGGCACTGCTGAAAGAAAAAAAAAAAGGCTGGCAATTAATAGGTAAATTTTAGGTAAAATTAAATTTATTCTTTTTCCATCCATCACCTGCTGACTTCTCCCATCTCATTTATGGTGCCATTTATTGGCAATAGGATTTTATGTTCCTGATCTCAGTGTCATCTTTGAATCAGATTTTCTCTTTAAGTACCACACCACCCTTGTAATTAAGATTTTACCGCCCCATTTCAGAAATTTAGGAAAATTATGATCTTGGCTCTCCAGGTGAAGAGCTGAACCTCTGTTGATTTATGTAGCTTTCTAACCCTAAGACTGCATTTCTGTGGTGCCTCCTGTGCCGAGTTCTCCATGAAGGACATTCAGTGGACAATGAGAGCCTGAAAACAGGCTTCCCCTTATATTCAAGCAGTTGAAAAATTAGTCTTTGTTATTTCAAAATGGATTTTAAAACACGTTCTTTCAGTTCCTTACCATTAAAGAGCAATTTTGTTGAATATGATGTTACTGATTTGTGAACTCTTAATATATTAGTAAATTCTTTGTGATTTATTTGGTAGACAAAGGAAAAATAAATAATTTATTTAAAACAAATATTTTCTCTATTTCTTAGCAAGTCTTTAACAAGATAGAAATTTCATATATATTATTAAATTTCAGCATTGGACTACATATCCAAAATGATGGAATTCAACATATTCTGAGATGAGAGAGAATAGATGAAGACTAGCATACAGTATAAATCTGCCATGTAACCATCATACTGGACACATCAGAAAAAAAGACAGAATACTTGCAATGTCGTCAAATTAATCCACAGATTTATTGCTTCATATGGGATCTACTACTGGTAGTTCATACAATCCATGTCATGATTCCTTCTTGAGATATCTCCAGTTATGGTATTTTTCTGGGTAGCTACTTAGTTTGACTGGAGAAATACCATTGGTTTGTCTTTGTTAGAAAATCTTAATTTGAAAAAAACAAAAGTTTCATTACAAAAGAATAATTTTTCTTCAAATAAAAATATAAAAATTATAAAAAATATAAATTTTCTTCTTATCAGCTTTAACTGGGGTTAATACCTGAACATTGTTCACTCCGTAGATTAGTTTTGGTTTGGTTTTTTTACTTTTCTTCAATTCTATTATTTCTTACTGATCACTTTCCCTCCCATTCCCTCAGCACAAAGAAGTGAATGAACAAACACATGAATCTCTTGATTCTCTACAGATAATTAAAAACACAATGCCAAATGAATTTTCTAATAAAATACAAACATTTAGGTTCCAACTTGTTAAAAAACGATAACTGGTTTTACTGTTGTTTTGTTTGTTTAATATGAAAGAACTTTAAAACTGTTTGAACCAAATTTTCTAACTCATGAATATTGCAAAATAATGGCAATTTTGTACAGTAATGTTTTTCCTTCTTCTCTTTTTTTTTTCTGAAGTAACTTATTTCAATACAAATTGACTGATTGATTACCATCTAGTTTGAAGATTATTTTACAGAGCACATATGTACTTAACTGAAAGTGTTATGACTTCCCCAGAGAAAACATAAATCTCAAAATGGAGCAGTACAGAGCAAAACAGATTCTGAAGAAACATAAACCAATCTCTACTCTGTCCTTAATATCCCTTCTGAGAGCCATTCTTTATATGGGGTTTAGCTTGCTTTCACTGCAATTCTATTATATTTCTGTTTAGTTAGTACACAATATTTTCTTTTCCTAATACAGAAACTAATGAATAGCAATGGATGATAAATTTGGACATATGCCAAAAAGAGGCTTAGGAGAAATAAAAGAAGGAAAGCATCAGTGAAAAACACGGTTAAATATCATCATACTATCCCACTCTATGTACCTGTCCCTAGAGGAACAATTCCGAATCAGAATGCATACCCAGACTGATTTGAGCACTTTGTGCTTTACAGTCAGATGTAAAGGGTCATTCAACCTCAGATGTTCCTCTAGTTGGCTTATAGAAATATCATTAAGGCATTATTTCTAGAAGTCTTACTTCAATGACAGAAAAGTTAGTTGTTTCTTTTTTGAGGTGGCTTCTGTACATTCCCACTTATGGGACCCATCACTGAAAACGTGTATCTGTACTGGTGATTAGTATGTCTAGATGCACAGCTTACCTAAGGACATACAGAAGTTAATTAATCATTGAAACTGTAGACAAATCTTGAGTTTCCTCAGTGGCAAACGTTAGTTTTAATTAGCATTTTATTGCATTTCATGGAAAGGAATAGAGAGAATGCAAATACTAAATAATGCAAATTTAATATACCATAGAGCATATATGGTATTGCTACAATTCAGTGAAGACTATTAAAAGTTCATGAATTTTTAAATATTATTTTTGTGTTTGTTAAACTGTCAGTTAAAAAGTATGATGGACTTGCTCCATAACTTCAACTGATCTTGGTAGAAATTCAAACTCCCTTCCTGTGCTTTGAAACCTACATAAGACAATAACCAGTCTGAAGAATTCATATCATATTACCATTCTGTGCAGCATCTCAAAGGTACTCCTGAATATGTACTACTTCTTTCACCGTTGATAGCTCCAAAGGAGGGATGTCACAATCCCCAAACAATAATATCTCTAAATACATTTATGTCTCAGTCTTCCCCAAAAGATACAGAAGTTTTTTGTAAAAAATGCTACTAATAAACTCTGCAATGCTTGCATCACTTACAAGCTGTGGTAAGCCTGGATGTCTTTAATGGAATTTTAAATCATGATCAGGCAGAAAGTTATGACAGCTTCTAAGAAGCAATTCCACAACTTCCATGAGAGCATAGGCAGAAAATATTTAATGTCATCCTAATTTGGATATCACTGAAATGTGAAAAGATGCAATAGTGGTGGAGTGGTAATAGGTAATTATAAATCAGCATTATATTATAAAATAAATTATTGGAAACAAACTTTTATATGTTACAACCGAAGTGTTATGGTTAAACAGATGGCTGTGACAAAGATTTAAGCTGTTGCCTTTTAGATGAGCTATAGACCAGAAATGCCAAGATGTGAAATGTGTGATAATCTACCCCTGAAGTAACAAATCTGTTTACCAGTCTTTCCAAATCGTTCACATTGAGCAAGGATCTCAACCTGGCAATATATCTTAGGTAATAAGAAATATTCCATTAACAGATTAAAAAATGTGTCCATAGGCAAAGCAGAGCACAGCGTATGTAGATCTTTTATTCAGTCAGCAAATGTTTGAAGGGAAAAAAAAACCCTGAAACTCTAATTTAATTTAGGATGATTTTTGTGTAATTGTTAAATTTTCAATCAGTATCATATAAATAGTGACTAGAGTCTAGCTAAATGCCTTTGCACAAATAATAGACAAATAGACAAGGCAATTTATCAATTTAACAATAAATGACAACTGTACAGTCACACAAAGCAGATAATACTATTTTAAAAAATCAGTGGCAGCACTTTAGCAGGAAAGACCTGTTTCTTTCTATCATTTCCCATTCCTATCTTATTAATGTATTTTAACATCTGGGTTAAACTTTGTGGAAAGATTTTTCTATTTCAATATACTTGACATTTTGAACTATAAAAAAGGAATCCAAACTGGCTACAATTTCAAGGTATTTTAAATATCCCATTTATTTTAAATACCTATTAAAATACACACAAATGCAGAACTTGTCCAGAACATCAGACATTAAATATACTTCAGGCTCATTAACATTTCACATTGTTCTGTATCTCTGGATTTCCTTTCAAAACTTCTCTCTGTTTTGATGCTTAAATATATTTTGAAATACATTCATTATTTCAGGAGCAAGTCCACTTTCATTGGAGTTACATTAGGGTGCTCAGTTGTGACAGTACTTTGACGCTGAAGCTATACACTGATAGTTAGAAATGTAACATAGGAAAATATTAGGAAAATGTCTGATGCTGCTAGTAATGGAGTCTTTGAGAAAGGTGGTATCTTATTTCTTTCACTTGTACTGGTATCCCTACTGTTTGGTGGCTTTTTCTACTTCTGACTCAGTTAACTGGTCTATTGCTAAAGACAAAGGAAGTGCCATCATTTCCAGGTGAGAATCCTTTCATTAGAATTAATTTAAATTATATGTGACACAGGGATTTTAAGAGATTTACACAGAATTATATGTGACACAGGGATTTTAAGATCTCTGTTGATGAGACAGTAAAAGACCACACAGATTAAAGACTATAGAAAATATTTGTACAATGCCAGTATTGAATTGCATACAGAATTTTATTGTGTTTCTTTTCTATAGGTCATAGATCCAAATTAATATACTGAAGCTAAAAGAAATTAAATGGTTCAAGTACCAATATCCTACATGGAGCTAATGGTATCTGCCATACAGGCACACCAAGAATTAAATTAATAGCTGGAATTTGTCTGGTTTCATTTGTTTGAAAACTCATTTGCAGTATGTGGCACCTGGCAATCTGCCTGATTCCTTCAAACCTGTAGTCATTCATTACATATGGCTTATTTCCTAACGGTGCCTATTCAATCAGAATCTGTATTTCTGAAATGCTTTACATTCCTCAGGACAAATGAGATACAGTGCCTGTAATACATTTTTCTTTACTCACTTTTGGTCAAAGCTGTCTGCTTTTACTTGGATAAAATTTTATGAAGGGTTCTTTCCTCCCTCTCCTTCCACCACATAGCCCCTGCCCTTAAGCTGTGAGGATACATCAACCTAATTCTTTTCTAGAGCATACTTCTGCTTGCTATTACTGCATATGTTCTTAATGATTTTCTTCTTACAGTCCAGCACTTTCAAGATCTTCCTGCTACTTGTTAAGTGAGAAATCCGTTTGTATAATAACTGGTAAAATCAAATTGAGGAGGTAGAAAACTGAATTGCATTTCTATTCTATTTGATATCAGAACTAATTACTCAGTGCAGTTTGCCTCTATGTCCATTTTGGTTATTCTGAGTTATACAGGGCAGTAGAAGCGCCAACCACCTTTCTAAAGTATAGAATCATAGAATCATAGAATTGCTGAGGTTGGAAGGGAACTTTAAGATCATCAAGTCCAACCATTAACTAACCTACCCTGACAAAACCACTTTTAAACCATGTACCCAAGTACCGCATCTACCCTTTTTTTAAACACCTCCAGGGATGGCGAAGTGAATGCATGCATGAATGCATGCAAATATTTTTCTCATTAATAGAGGATCTTAACAGTTTTATTTTTAGCCATTATTATCCTTTTTTATCCATTTATTTCTCAAAGAATTAAAAGGACTTGTTCCTTAGCTCAAAAAAATTAAGGTGTACTTTTAGTTCTTTGGAATCCAGCTGTGATGTTTAATGCCAAATTGACCAAGAGCAATGTCCAAAAGAAAGTACATTTTTCACATATACTTCTGTGATTGTATCGCAGTGGAAGTTGTTGAGCAGCTTGTAAGGAAGATGATGGACCTGCCACTTCTGATGTTGATCACAGAACTGTATTTATGTTGGAAGGGCTCTCTGGAGATCTTCTAGTCCAACCTCCGACTCGAAGCAGCAATAATTTCAAAGTTAGATCAGGTTGCTGAGGGCTGTATCCAGTTGACTTCTGAAAATCTCTAAAGATGAAGATTTCTTAGCTTCTTTGGGCAACTGGCTCCAAAACTTCATCACCATCACTGTGATGTGCTTTTTCCTTCAACCAGACTTTCCCTTGCTGCAGCTTGTTACCATTGCCTCTTGTGCTTTTGCCACACACTTCAGTGTCTGTTTCCAACTTTTTAATATGATCCCCTGCCTCCTTTTTGACCACTGTAATTAGCTTTCTCTCCCTTAGTTATTCCTGCAGGATAAATAAACTCAGCTCCTTCAGCTTCTTCCCATATTACATATGATCCTGGCTCCTGACAAGCTTAGTGGTGCTCCACTGGACTAGAGTTTGTTTATGTGTCTCCTACTGGGAGCCCCAAACCTGGACAGTGTTTCAGTAGTAGAAGGAAATAAGCATTTCCCTTCAGCTATTGTTTATGCTTTTGTTAACACAGCCCAGTAGACAATTACCTTAAGCACGCATTGCTGACTTGTTCAGTTTCTTGTCCACCAGGACTCATAGGTCCTTTTCTGAAGAGCTGCTTTCTAGCCAATCTGCAGCCTGCTTTAATGCGTAGAGTTGTTCTGTCCCAGATGCAAGACTTTCACACAGCTGCTGAACTTCACGAGAATCCTGTTGGCTCATTCCTCCATCTTGCTGAAGTCCTTCTACATGACAACTTTGTCCTCCCATGTATTAATGGCTCACCTCAATTACTTGTCACATGCAAACACGCTGAGTATGCATTCTGTCTCACGAACCAAGGGCTCAGTCAGACAGAAATGAGCATATACTAAGGGTACAATTCTCTATATTTTTAGGTTTTAAAGAATAAGACCTTCATCTCTTATAGCTAGATCAACTTTATGTACATAGCTATATGTACATATGTCTTATAGCTAGATCAACTTTAGGTACATTTTTTAAAAAAATGTGGATGTTATTTCTAAAAAAGCTGTGGATTTTATCTACCTGGATTTTTGCAAAGCTTTTGACACCGTTTCCCACAGAATTCTCCTGGAGAAACTGTCTGCTCATGGCCTGGACAGGTGTACTCTTTGCTGGGTAAAAAACTGGCTGGACAGCTGTGCCCAGAGAGTGGTGGTGAATGGAGTTAAATCCAGTTGGTGTCCAGTCACAAGCAGTGTCCCCCAGGGATCGGTGCTGGGGCCAGTTCAATTTAATATCTTTATCAATGATCTTGATGAGGGGATCGAATGCACCCTCAGTAAGTTCGCAGATGACACTAAGTTAGGCGGGTGTGTTGATCTGCTTGAGGGTAGGATGGCTCTGCAGAGGGATCGGGATAGGCTGGGCTGATGGGCCAAGGCCAATGGTATGAAGTTCAACAAGGCCAAGTGCCAGGTCCTGCACATGGGTCACAACAACCCCATGCAGCGCTACAGGCTGGGGGAAGAGTGGCTCGAAAGCTGCCCAGCAGAAAAGGACCTGGGGGTGTTGGTAGACAGATGGCTGAATATGAGCCAGCAGTGTGCCCAGGCGGCCAAGAAGGCCAACAGCATCCTAGCCTGTATCAGGAATAGTGTGGTGAGCAGGACTAGGGAAGTGATCATCCCCCTGTACTCGGCACTGGTGAGGTCCCACCTCTAGTACTGTGTCCAGTTTTGGGCACCTCACTACAAGAAGGACATTGAGGTGTTGGAGTGTGTCCAGAGAAGGGCAGTGAAGCTGGAGAGGGGTCTGGAGCACAAGTCTTACGAGGAATGACTGAGGGATCTGGGGTTGTTTAGGCTGAAGAAGAGGAGGCTGAGGCGAGACCTTATCACCCTCTACAACTACCTGAAAGGAGGTTGAAGAGAGGTGGGGGCTGACCTCTTCTCCCTGGTAACAAGTGATAGGATGAGAGGAAATGGGTTCAAGTTATGTCAGGGGAGATTTAGATTGGATATTAGGAAACATTTTTCACTGAAAGGATTATTAAACATTGGAACAGGCTGCCCAGGGAGGTGGTGGATTTGCTATCCCTGGAGGTGTTTAAAAAAAGGGTAGATGTGGTACTTAGGGACACGGTTTAGAAGTGGTTTTGTCAGGGTAGGTTAATGGTTGGACTTGATGATCTTAAAGTTCCCTTCCAACCTCAGCAATTCTATGATTCTATGATGTTAACATTGCAAGCATACCCCCTGCAATCACTGTTGACGTCCCGGACAGGCATATACCTATTGGTCACTTTGGTTCAACAGGGCTTCCTAAATCCTAAGAGAGGATCCTTCTAGTAAGAACACTGTACTTTCTTTATCTAAGCAAAGTGAACGCTGCGGTGCTGTCAGAGATAATGAAGGAACATCTCTCACACTGAACAAGTAACATCCAAGTTATCACGAGTCAACCTCCCCCTCTATTAGTTTTTGGTGCAACAGCTTAATTCTCCCAGCAACAAATAGTAACCAGTGAACATTCACTTAATGTTTTGGAACAGTTTCTATCTTGCTCATTCATTTGGTAGCTACCATCTTCTCAACATACTGTTGCCATAAGTAGCTGGTCTGAGGAGTGTGGTGACCCTATCTATTCTTACTTAGTAATAAATCTTGTGGAAATCTTGAGAAAAGGGGTCTTATCTCACCATACATGAATATTTTTACTGGTTTTCTAAAAATTGTTTTCAGTAGAGTTAACAAATATGCCAAGTTATTTCAGAACCACAGTGCTATCCTTGACATTCCAAAATTAAACAACAGTTGTTTTTTAAAGAATGAGTTGTGTCATAATTTATAAAAAAAACAAAGCCTAACTTCCAAAACATTTAGCTTTTGCAACTCTCATTCAGTCTCTGAAATTAATAAGAATATTTTTTTATTAGTGATGACAATGACAGATGTAAGGGTGCAAATTTTAATGAGAAAATAATGTTTTGAATATAATAAAATATGCTAATATTTTTTCAAATTCTCTAGAATAAATCTTCAAGTGTTCTATAATTTAAATTCTAGATTGTTGAAAGTTATAAATAAATGGGTGAATAATGCCCATTTATGCAAACAATGGGCACACTCTTCAAGAACTGAAGTTGGTAAGACCTTCTCTGGTTAACTCAGAATCAAGTTGGTAGTCTTAACCTAAGAACAATATATTAAAATCTTCCTATTTTACACTTTACTTTTCTTACTGAGTTTAATAAGTTCAGTACAACCCATCAGGTCAAAGGGGAAAGTGATTTTTAAACTAAAACGTTAAGAAACTACTGTAGCTGTCACTGCACATATTATGGAAATATCTAAGCACTTTGGGGCAAAAACACTGTATCTGGTGGAAAACGGAGGAAGTCAAAAAGTCAAACCAGGCAGACACAAACAGCTAAGCTTAATTTAACACCATATGTGAACTGAGAAATACTGACTAGCATGTCATGAAAAGAAAATGCCTAAGGAAGTCTCTTTGAATAGAAGTCACTCTGCTTACCAGCAGTGACTCACCCACAAGAGTTTCACGAGGTTTTTACTTCATTTTCTCCACACTGAGGATTTACAAAAAGTTTGTTGGTCTTAATAGTTAATATACTAGATACTTAATATACTAGATACTTAATATAATAAAAAAAATTAATTTATGGAAATCCTAGATTCTGGATTCTTCAGTGTACGACTCAAATCCCACCTAAAAACAGTCTAGTGAAATCCTCATCATGTTTTTATGTAGCTAAGGTGAAATCTAAATATATTTTTACAGGAAGACTGAGTTGTCATACTCTATGGGAACTTTTCTATGCTTTTTACGAGGCTTTGCAAATTCCACATCAAAATGGGCATAAACAGTCAGCAAGATACCTTACAGGAACGTTATGACTACTATGGGCGTACATAGTATATCTCATTCTTATGCCCTTTTTCCTAATAATTCTTTTGAGGAAGACATATCAGAGGTACATTGTTAAGATCCTTGTGCTGCGATTATTTCTGATTTGTATATTTACTGTACTTTTTAATTTTTCTGACATTTTCAAGTTCCTGACATTTCAGTGTAGACTTTTACTCTCTTCTTTGTTATTAAGAGAGGAAAGTATGAGAATAAAGTGTGCAAATGACTATTATCAATGTCTCGTCTTGCTTTCCTCTCTCCTTAGCAAGTGTGATACCTCCCCAAAATGACTAGGAAGCAGCTTACTTCCAGAAAAGGTTCTGTGCATCTTCAGTTAAAAAAGGCTGTTAGCTGCAGAATCTCCTGATGAACATTCTGCTTTGAATATACCAGTTCTTTGGTCTTCCTCATCATCAAAAAACACTGGATCTTTGGTGCACGTTCAGGCCACATATTCTCCATATTAAGAAATAGTTCTTCTTGAGGATTATTTTTAAAAAATATCACAGATGAAATGCTAGGTCCCCATCTTAGACAGTTAAAAAGATGTTCAAGTATTCTGAGCAGACATTATCATGCCACTCTTTTTGTATTTGTATGTAGTCTGGTATTTACATTCTAGTCACTAGATCACTGTTGTTTGTTTTATAGAAGTCAGATAACTATGTGATTAAAAATGTATCCTATTCCAGTGTGAACTACAACAAACTACTTTGCTTACCAATGCTTAATGAATGAATGGGGCTTGCAGCCAGAATGTTTACCAGATATATTGGGGTCAATGAGTTGCAGTCAATGGCTTGATGTCCAAGTGGAGACGAGTTATGAGTGACGTTCCTCAGGTGTCAGTATAGGGACCGGTGCTGTTTAATGTCTTTGTTAGTGACATGGACAGTGGGATTGAGTGCACACCAGTTTGCCAGCGACACCAAGCTGTGTGGCATGATTGACATGTTGGAGGGAAGGGATGCCATCCAGAGGGACGTTGATGTGCTTGAGATGTGGGGCCATGCAAACATCATGAAGTTCAACAAAGCCAAGTGCAAAGTCCTGCATGCAGGTTGGGGCAATCCCATACACAGATACAGGCTGGACAGAGAATGGATTGAGAGCAGCCCTGCCCAGAAAGACTTTGAGGTGTTGGCCAATAAGAAGCTCAACATGATCCAGCACTGTGCAGTCACATCCCAGAAAGCCAACCGTATCCTGGGCTGCATCAAAAGAAACAAGGCCAGCAGGTCGAGGGAGGTGATTCTACCCTGCTACTCTGCTATCATGACACCCCACCTCGAGTACTGCATCCAGCTCTGGAGTCCTCAGCACCAGATCCCTGTGTATATCATTCCTACCCTCAAGCAAATGAACACTCCAGCCCAACTTGGTGTCACTTGCAAACTTACTGAGGGTGCACTCCATGCCCTTGTCCAGATTGTTGATAAGGACATTAAAAAGAACAGGCTCCACTGCTGAACCCTGGGGAACATGACATGTCACTGGTCACCAGCTGGATTTAACTCTATTCACCACAACTCTTTGGGTTGAAATTTTGAAAATGTTTGAAATTTTTTCTAACATTTTCTTTAATCATCAAAAAAATGTATTAATTATATCTTTTCTTTCAGTGTTATCCTTTTCAACTAATTTCTGCAAATAGAGTGTAATATTCTTCAACAATTTATTTAGTGTTTAGACTGTTTCACTTGTAGAGAAGGAACCTCTGTCAAATACGTCCTTGCCCCAATTTACAAACCTCAAAACATTAGACTGCAAATTTTAAAGCACAAACATGTAGTCTGATTTAGCTTCTACACCATCCAGAACATGTATACAGAGAAAATAAATGGAAGTGAGATTTTTTAAAGAGCAATATAGGAAAGGTGGTCTGGGTGGGTGTTTTGTTTGGTTTTGTTTGTTTCTTTGGTCGGTTGGTTGGTTTTGGTTTTACTTCTGGTTTTGTTTTTTTTTTTTTTGTAAATACTGAGATGCTGAAGGAGGAATCAAAATCAAAATTTGGAATTTATATTTAACGTAAAAAAAAAGGATTTGCTGGGTTTTTGAACACATTAATTTACAGTATGTACACTGGTTCCCCAGTAATAGTGTAGAACAAATACTTGCTATTGAAATGACAATGACAGAAGTATTATTCTCAGATTAATGCAAACTGACATATTAGCTTGCTTTCTTAACTGATTTTCAGGCATAGGAGTGTAGTAGATACAACTTTTTTTCATCCAGCACCTGAAATAGTACTACACAAGAGAATATAATTAATGTAATAGAGATTGGTCAAACACCTTTAATGTGGAAACTAGATAAAAGAGAAACAGAAAGAGGTAGTGTGGAAAGAGGAACTTTCAGGCTTAGATGAGATTTCTGATGAAGTTCCTCAAGATTAGTCTTGGGACCAATCTTAGTTAATAAATTTAAGTTTTATTGAGATAAAAAAGTGTGAGTACAATGAAAGCTGATAATGACAAAGTTAAGTAATATTATTAATGCAGAACATCAAGAAATAACTGGCTGACATAGAGAACTAAAATAATAAAAATGACCTGAAATTCAATTATAAATAAATTAAATACAAATTCAACAAAGTGAAACCTCCTTGAGAATTAATAACAAGAATTTTTACTGTGAGTGTGTAACTCAACTGCCAGATACAGCACATGAAGAGAAGATACACGAGTACAGTTTCACTTTGCAAATCTTGTGGGATACACCTGTTTGGCAGGAAAATGCAATTCTATGATGTAGGACATAAGTGTTACTCAGAATAGGCCTGAATAGCCAGGATAGACAGGAAAATATTTATGTCATTTTTTTCAAAGTGTTTTTGAGACTTTTTCTGGTACTCTTCTTTTGAACAATCTGTACAATTCTTATTTAATTTCCTAGGAAAATGAAGCTTTTAGGAACAATGATAAGAAATTATGAAAAATTCTCAGACATTCTGAAAAAAACTTTCCACTATGAGGAGGTATTTATAATTGAATAAATAAATACACAAATAAAATTAATTCATCTTTAGTTTGAACACCTTATGAAAATAGTATTATGTGGTAGTAGTATAAAATGATTAAAGGGCCAAACCAAATGACCTGGGATCCTGGGATATATTCTATTTCTAGAGTCCTACATCTAAATTCTTCAGTCTGTTTGAACTCCATTCTTACTTTCTTCAACCCTGACTGAATTTAAAAAAAAAAAAAAGAAGGTAAGCTGCAATTCTTTAAATACATCTTGCAAAAATCACACTCAGTAAATACATAAATATTATTTTCGCAAACTCCATGATAACACTGTTGACATCATATTAAATGATTCGTGAATTGTGGATGTATACAGTTCTACATCTGTTTTTTCTGTCAATTTCATTAACAAAGGAGAAATCGGAATTCGTGTAAATTGATGCTGCGTTCAACACAGGTACAAAGAAAAGGGCACAACAAAGTAGTATTTATACATCAGTAATTTCTGAATTAAAAGAAAGAAACTTCATATTATCCAGACAGTGATGATCTATTTAGGCATTTCACTTCTAAGGACAAGTTACATAATCAATTTTCAATAAAATGTGATTTTATCACATTTTAATGCCTCTGTATACCTTCTAGGAAATAAGATTGCGGAACTGAAAAATCTTTGGAAATCAAAATTTTCTTTTCAAAGGTACACATTATCTAATAATCCCAGTAATTTCTTTTACACTCCCATTGTGTAATGCCTAGAAAACAGTAAAGCTTTGAAAAAGTTTGTTTACATAGGAACAGTGGAAGTACTCTTAGAATCCAAAGGCCAGATGAGGATCATGGTCATTAATGACAGAACTGTGATTTTATGTACAGTAATTTAAGCTAATGTAAGTGGACCAAACCAATGACAAATTTACTAACAAATTTAGTAAAAGGGAAAAAATTAAGGGGTTGGATTTGGTGCTTTCTTATTTTTACTGGCAGTTTGCATTTCTGAAGAAGGTAAGATGTAGAGTCTGACTGCTGCCGAGAAATACAGAAAGGTTTACATGGTAAGGCTAACTTACAATGACTTTTTTACTGCTGATAATATAAGGCCAAGAATGCTAGAAAAGAAGCATTTACCAGTATTTTTTTAATGACTGTTCTTGAGTGTAATTGCATTGTATTAAATACACATAGAGGGACCCAAAGAAAATCAAATTATATTAATAGGACAAAATCGTTAGATGACCCTAACGGTAAGAAATAAAGCTACACAGATTTACATGTATGAAAAATATGTAAATAAACATATACAAATATGCACAAATATAATCATTTCACATCAAACTGAAACCTAATAATCCCTAAAAAAATTAGTCTTATTGCTTTAAGTATAAGGATTATCATAATAAGAAAAGCAGAATTATCACAGTAAAGCATTTGCCTATACAGAATTTCCCATAGTTAGCTATTCCATATAGACACACTCTCCATATGTGAACACACTTTAAGTATAAAACATATAGTAAATCATATATTTATACCTCTTCTATAAATACGATGTATACATAAATATACATGCACAGAGTAAATACACACACACACAAATAATGATATATCTACATATATACCAAATACAGGTGCAACCATAAGTGCTTTTAACATGTTTTGCTGTTTCAAAGTCTGATGGAAAGCTTTTCAAAGCGCCAAAGAATCTTGATTCATTATGAACTTGTTTCAGTGGGAAAAAATAGTGTCCATGCACTTCTCCAAATCATACTCATAATCCTGCTAGTAAGGAACAATATTTTTTTTAAATTAACATCTCATACCAACCTTCTATTAAATGAACAGTCCCACAAGAGTAAAAGCAAAGTTTTACCACTGACTTCAATGAAAACAGAGCCTACATATTTTATTCAGAGACAATCTAGGGGCTTTATAATCTGCTACAGAGATCATTCATAAAGAAGTGTGTTCAAGAGGCCATTCATATAGTGAAATATTTTAATGTTGCGATTTCAGTGCTGAATAGAAACAAGAACATTCTTTTCTTTTACAGATAGCAGAAGGAATACATTTTTGTAGGAAAACATATCAAGATCTAATTTTTGCAATGTTCCTTGGTGTTCTTGTAGTTGATGATCTGTCAGTGTTTTCATGTATCATATTAGTTTTATTTTTAGATATTTATAAATCAGGTCGAAAGATTTACTGCAGGCTGAAATGTAGAAAACAAACTTTCAGACAAAAAAAAAACAGTTTATATATTATGTTCTGTTAGAAAAGGTAACGGAGACAATTTGTGTGAACGTGACACAACATATAACTCCTTATAAATCTGATACATAAAACAAAAGGAAAATACAATTCCCTAAATGTTCTCACTCCTTTTTTTTAAGCCCATTGATTGATAGGTAAGCTTTAGTTGAACCCTTTCAGATCACAAGGAAAGCACCATTACTTTCAATAAAAAAGAAAGTCCTTATTAATTATTTGGTTGATGAGAAGCTCAACATGATCTGGCGATGTGCACTTGTAGCCCAGGGGGCCAATTGTACCCTGGGCTACATCAAAAGAAACATGGCCAGCAGGTCAGGGAAGGTGATTCTGCCCCTTTACTCTGCTCTTGTGAGACCTCATCTGGAGTACTGCGTCCAGCTCTGGAGCCCCCAACATAAAGACATGGACCTGTTGGAGCGGGTCCAGAGGAGGGCCATGAACATGATCAGAAGGCTAGAACACCTCTGCTGTGAGGACAGACTGAGAGTTGAGGTTGTTCAGCCTGAAGAAGAGAAGGCTCTGGAGATGCGTTATAGTAGGTTTCCAGTATCTGAAGGGTGCCTGCAAGAAATCTGGAGAGGGGACTTTTACAATGGCATGTAGTGATAGGATGATGGGTAACAGTTTTAAACTGAAAGAGGGAAGATTTAGATTAGATATTAGGAAGAAATTCTTTACTGTGTGGGTGGTGAGACACTGGAATAGATTGCCCAGACAGGTTGTGGATGCCCCATCCCTAGAGGTGTTCAAGGCCAGGCTGGATGGGGCTTTGAGCATCCTGGTCTAGTGGGAGGTGTCTCTGCCCATGGCAGGGGGGTTGGAACTAGTTAATCTTTTAAGTGCCTTTCCAACCCAAACTGTTCTGTGATTCTATAACTATGGAGTGGTCCATCAGAACAAAAAGTATGCTATCTGCAGAATATTCAAAATGATCACAGATAATTAAAACTAGATTTTAAAGGAAACTACATGCCTAGAAGAACACTTAAAAGCTATGCGAGTTAAGAACTGACTGTTGGAAACAACATTTCCAAGTCAGAGACTGAATAAAGCAAGCTAGATATCTAAAGATTGGAACTTTCACAATACAGTAGTCAGAGGACTTTCCAGAGCTCCCATAATATCCAGAGGCACCTCAGTCACCTTCTCCAAAGTGGATTCTCACAAAGAACCTCAGCTCTTTAAGCTGAATGCACAATCCAGGTTTTCACGTCCCATGAAATCCAACATAAACTCTCCCAAACCCTTTTATTTATTCAAACAAAAAGAATATATCATGAATACTTATTTTTTGTAAAAATTGGAACAACTTCACAGAGAAATCTAAAAAAGACTCAATGCAGAGTATCCATGTTCCTGACACTAAGTGCTGCTGTATTTAACATATTTAGTACTATGTCTACTAAAATATCATTCCAATTTCTTTTCCATGCAGGCAGATTTATTGAAATGCCCCCTAGACTGGGCAAAAAAAAAGAAAGACACAGTCTGAGGAACTCAGAAGGGATTAGGCAGGGGCTGAGCTAGTGCTCAGCAACAAGAGTAAGAATTCTCAGGTGCTCTACCGGATCCTCAGACTTTTTAAACCTCCAGGTAGTCTTATTAATCAAAATATTTGCAGTAATAGCCAGCTACTCAAAGATACTTGTGCAATGCACTCGCAACAAAAATTAGTATCTTTGAGGATCTGGATTATAAGGCCATCCACTATGTCAAGCATCAAAAGGTCTGAATAGTTTTGAAGGTATTAAAAGGACAAAATGTCTGTTAGGCACTTGTACGGAATAAGTCCTTAGACTTTCCCATCAATAACAAAACCAAGCAACAAGGGCAAAACTCCTCTGTTCCACTTCTAGTAATATTTGTCACATTAGTAGTAAGATATAAACATATTTAAGGTAAAGTCTGCGAATGGAAACAGTCCAGAAGACAGGAATGGGAGGTAGAAGACAGCAGTGGATTGCAAAATACCTTGTATTATTTGTGAACTGCAAAATGCCCCTGCAGGAAAAACACTGCACTAGGGCTTCAGAGCGACAAGATGATATGAAAAGAGAAAGACTATAAAATGTGATAGGCAGGGCTGTCTGTAGGCACTTTTGGTTGCCAAGGAATCTTGCAATCTGCAGAGTGTTCCCAAGGGAACATTTTAGTCACTCGTTTAACATAAGCTGTGGATAGAGTGTGATGGGTAACAGTGACAAAACTGTGCTATCGGAGAGTTTGTTCTCTCACCTATAACAACATACCTCCTGCCTCTGCCAGTAGTCTGCCCTCCACAGTCTAATAAAACACTAAATGGAGCTTACTTAATGCTGTGTTCTTTTGCGTTTATTCACAATGGGCAACTTAATATGCTTTAAAGTCAGAACAGTGTTTTCTTCACGGTATCCTTCTTGAGTAATTTTGTATATTTTTAAGAAAATACCTATACTGTTAAGAACGCATTCTATTCTAGTCTATTAACAATTTCCAGTACGGTTTACTAATAAATTGAAATAGTGTATACCCATGAGACTATTCTTTTTAAAAGAAATTACTTATCATCGTTGTGTAGTTAATACATCAAAAATAAATATGCTACAAATATTTTTGTGTTGTTTCTGGTAGGACATAGTAAAACCATTGTGAAAGAAAATGTAATTATCTACAATATATGTAACAGGTAATTATTTTAGAATCATAGAATCACAGAATAGTTTAAGTTAGAAGGGACCTTAAAAGGTTATCTAGTCCAACCCCCCTGCAATGAGCAGGGACATCTTCAACCAGACCAAGTTGCTCAGTCCAACCTGACTTTGAATGTCTCCAGGGATGGAGCATCTACCACCTCTCTGGGCAACCTGTGTCACTGTTTCACCACACTCATTGTATAAAATTTCTTCCTTCAATCTAGTCTAAATCTTCCCTCTTCACCTGACTGCTATGACCTTTCAAATATCATGGAGAGTGGCTTGGCAACTCCATCAGCCAATTCCCTCAGGAGTCTGGGATGCATCTCATCAGGTCCCATAAACTTCTGTATGTTCAGGTTCCTCAAGTGATCACAAACCTGATCTTCTCTTACAGTGGGAGGGACTTTTCTCCCCCAGTCCCTGCCTTGCTGTCCATGCACTCAAGAAGTGGGGGGAGAGAAGTCGACAGTGAAGACTGAAGCAAAAGAGTTGAATACCTCAGCCTTCTCCTCATCCATTGTTCACAATTCGCCACTTGTGCTCATCAGGGTAGATTCTGTGTAACAAAGTATGAATCCATTTTATTGAGATTAATTTAAAAATGCAATTCAAAATAAGGGTAGAAAATAATTGATGTAAACTGAAACTTTTGTTTTTTCAGAATGATGAATGGTTAATCTAAATTGTAGGTTAAAAATTGTATTTATTTTCTCTATAATTACCTTTAAGTCAATAAATACCTTTTGACATTAACACAATTTTTCAAACATATAGGAGTACAAAAAGAACTTAGAGGTACCCATTACAAAGCATAAAACAGTATTTTGGGGGAACAAAATACTATTAACAATTAAAATATGATAACAATTTCCATTTTTCACATCGGAGAATATTTCTGCAGGTGGATATAGTTATAAGTCCCATTAATAAAAGCTAAATCTCTCACAACAGGGATCCTGTTCTATCAGTTAGTCTCCCAGGTCTTATAAAATAACAAAAAAATAAATGTAAGCTTATTACAGCATTAGAAGAAGAGGCCCCCAGGGAAGACCTCAAAAGACCATGTGGTCAATCCCTCTTCACTGAAGATTACTTATATTCAGAATCAACCTTGAGAGCATCCAATGAATTTTCCCTTAAAGCCCTTCTATTTAAGGGCCTCTTCAGGCAATGTCGCCTATTCCACTCTGCACCAACAGTACAATTAGACCATTTTTTCTTACTATCAAACAGAAATATTTGTTGTTATTTCTTAAGCTGCTATCTTTTTCTTTTTCTACTAAGACATCTCCTTTGCAAGGACAGCTTATGTTTTGGAAGGTTATTACTATGCCCTCATTTTTCTCTCATTCTGTATATCACCCTTTTTTTCAGTGTTAACATCCAGTTCCTTCAACCTGTCTTTATTGCATTTCTGGAAAAAAAAAAAAAGGAAACTAAGGCACCTTTGACTTTCTCATTAGTACTATACTCTATCTGGGATTTCCAAATCATGCAAGATCTTAATCACAGAATTATGTCAAATGGCACTCTTTGATGTCAGACAGTCCCAGGCATAAGGGTGCATGTCAGAACACATGTGGTATGGCTAACAAAAATAATAATTCCTATTTAGACAGCAACAGTGACCAAATGCAAACAGAAATGTTATCCTCTACATCTGATACAAAATACTTCTCAAGTATAAGTTGATATTGGAATGTAACTGCCTTTTTGCCACAGCAACACATAAAATCTTGCTTAATTTGTGGCCCCACTACAGTTCTGTGTTCTTTTTGGCAGCATTAATGCCTAGACAGATAGTTTCATTTCATATTTGTAGACATTTTATTTATGCCTCTTAATTGTGACATTTCATACTTTGTTTTTATTGATGATTTCAGATCAGTTTTCCATTTTCTCAAGATCACACTGAATTCTGATCTTCCAAAGCACTTATAACCCCTTCTATCTTGACGCCATCTGTACACATTATTGTGTATCAACAACTAATTCATGAATGAAAATATTAAACAGAATCAGTCATAGAACAAACCCTGGAAGGACCTCACTTGAAATATTTCCAACAGACAGTGAATTAATAATAAATACTGAGTGTAGGTTTTCATCCAACTGTACAACTATTTTACACAAATAAAACATGAACCATGCCTCCTGAGGTTGCTCATGAGAGTATATTTTATAGGAGAGACCCCCAAAACTTAGTAAATATCATAGTCATTTCTTGCCCCTCATTCATTATCCTGTTACCATCACAGAAAGGAAACGGGGTTGTTATGATGTAATATGTTCTTGACCAATAGTAGGTGCTTTTTACCACTTATATATCTTCTAGTTATTTAATATCACTGCTCCATAGACCTTGTGAAGAAGGTCTAGGGTTTTTTTGTCTGTGTATTTTTTGGGGGTCTTCTCTCATTTTTATTTCCCTTCCCCACCAATCATAAGTGCCCTTTTCTTTCTTTCAGAAGTTCTCAGGCATGACCACAGGTTCAGATTATTTCAACATTTTTAATGTAGAGTTTGTTTTGTTCATTGCTCGGTTCATCAAGCACTGAAGACTTGAGCTAAAGTATTCCTCAATGTCTTCTTTGCATATTCTGGCCTACAGTCCTATTTCTGTGCTAAGATTAGTGTTGTTATGTGATTGGACACAATTAATTCTGTAAAGACTGAAGGAATTTCTACTTAAGCTTCCTTTGTTTAAATCATAAATTGTTCTCTTTCCCATAAGTAATTAACCTATATATTTTACTTTGTTCTATAATACATTCATAAAAAATTCTTTTTATCTTTTTCTTCCATTACAAAGAACTCATTTTGTCTCTTAGTCTTTCTAATTTTATCCCTTTTTTGTAGAGGTACATTACATAATGAAGGCTATCCACTAAGGAACAATGAGTTATGAAGAGCCACATATTGTAAATTTAATGAAAGTCAAACTATTTAACTGGACTTTCCATTTGAGTAGGATGATGGAAGATGTGTCTGTGAGAACAAAGAGCATATTCAAAGAGAATGGACAGAAAAAAAAATAAAATTGAAGAAGAACCCACATTCAGGAAAATCTCTGTCATCTACAATAGCAAACAGGATTCTGAAATTTTATTACTCCTCTGCTGTGAGCAAGTATCTGTGAAATTTATGGGCAAATATCATCAAGTTCCCTCTTCTGTGTTCTCCATGTAACGGATGAACACGCACTACTACTACATTCTTTTAAGGAACAGATGTCTCTGTGATGGATGGAAAGCTTCCAACCTTAGTAATAACATGTAGCAGTGGTAACTGTTAAATTTCATAGGCAGATGTTGTCTTGTTCAGCCAATGCTCCAAATACAAGTGAAACCTTGTCACCACAGCACTTATCACTAACCTCTATGTTAGGAAACAGTGCTAAGGTTGGGTATATTTACTTCTGCTCAGTGCTTTGTTAACTCTGCTCATGGTTCTTGGATATCAAACACACATGGAGCTCACACATGCATGTAAAGACATTGACACACAAAATAGTTAAGAAGTCTGTTTTTTCTTGTAACTTTTCATATATATTTTCAATTACTAATCCCTTCACGCATACATTAAATTTTAATAAAGAGTCTTAAATTTGAAAACAAAACCTCAGAAGCTATTGAAATTACAGAATCATAGAAACATAGAATAGCAGGTTGGAAGGGACCTCAAGGATCATCTGGTCCAACCTTTCTTGGCAAAAACAAGATGGCCCACCACACTGTCCAGCTGAATCTTAAAAGCGTCCTAAATTGGGAAATCTACCACTTCCCTGGGAAGATTATTCCAATGGCTGATTGTTCTTATTGTGAAAAATTTTGCTCTTGTGTCCAATCAGAATCTCCCCAGGAGTAACTTGTACCCATTACCCCTCATCTTTTCCATGTGACTCTTTGTAAAAAGGGAGTTGCCATATTCTTTGTAGCCACCCTTTAAATACCGGATCATGGTGATAAGGTCTCCCCTAAGCCTTCTCTTCTCAAGGCTGAACAAACCCAATTCTGTCAGCATTTCCTCATATGGCAGGCTTCCCTGTCCTTTGGTCATCTTGGTGGCCCTTCTCTAGACCCCCTCCAGTGGGTCAGTGTTAATGTCAGTGTTAATGTTTTCTGTAGAGTACATGCTTTGATTCAAGATCAGATAAACAGGCATCATAATCCATACTCAGGAATACTATACTTTGGTTTGGGTTTGCACCTAATTGCACTTATCAATTTAATGTATGATTTACATATGGGAATTCTTGAAATGCATAAATGTATGTTTGTTCTCACTAATGAAAAAAATCTGAAAATTAGTCCTTCCTGTTGGGTGGCTTGCAATTTCTCCTGTAAATAAATAACTGCCAGACCAGTTCATCTTAGAAGTTAGCAAAACTGAACTCATTATATTATAATTTGCCTACTTCTCCCTAGATCTATTTTATGGTTTTATTGAGGGACAAATATGGGAGAAATATTCTTTGTTCATACTGCAATGTATAATGAAATATCCATATGACATTTTCTGTCCCCTGTGAATCTCAGTCTACACAACTTCAGAACATTGTCCTTCTCAAAGAAGAGCTAATGCATCTTAGCAGCTGAACAATCCTCCCAACTGGGATATTTTAAGGCTTCAGAGATCCACATTATTCTGTTTAATACTTTCTATGTTACATGACTTTATGGCTAGAGTTCTTCAGTAATGCCCTGGCAAAGAAAAAAAAATAAACCCCACCATTTTAAAGCTTTGAGATTTTATAGCTAAGTGTATTTTTCAATAGGAAAACTAAAAATTATGATCCCTTTCAAAGCTAGCCAGATGTATGAATGCAGATTTCAAATACAAGGTAGACAGAAATAATGTTTTGATTTTACACAACAATATTAGTCATGTAGTGGAAAATACACTTCATATCTTTTCCCTTAATCATTTTTGCTAGACCATAAATACCTGGACTAGTTTGACTACATTATGTTCTCTGAGGAAACTGCTTCAATTATCAACTGCTATTTCCACTGCTTTGCCTCGTATCAGTGTTTACAACCATTAAGAGCACAGTCATTTAATGGTGGTATGCAATGCAAAATGTATTTTTCTTCCCCAATACTAAACAAACATGCAGGAGTAGGCAATTCTGAGTATTCCAAGTTTCTATGGCTTTGCGCAGGTTTCAGTTTCAGTGGAAGGTGAATTCATCGTCAAAAGTAAAGAAGAGGACGGAAGGAACATACGGATCCTTTACGTCACAGTTTTCCTCAGCATATCTTGGGAAAAAAAATATGGGGAAGATGAAGTTCTTTTATCCCAATGCATAACCTTTTCATTTTAGTTAAAAAAAAAAGCAAAAACAAGCAAAGCCCAAAACTTTAAAAAGAAAATCTAAGCTTATACATTGTTGGTTGTTTGTCAGCAGTTTTTTTGTTTGTTTGTTTTTTTGTTTGCTTTTTGTTATGGCTTTAATCTTCCCTCCATGTTAACCTATGCTGTTTTTCTAATCATATTGTATAAAGCTGTAATACTTAAAAACGTCCAGGTTGTCACAATGTATGGCCAATTAAACTTTTTGATGATATTGTCCTGATGTTTTAAGAATAGAAATGCTATTAAAATGCTATTTATTTTTAAATAATTCAAACACTTTGAAATAGGAAAAGAAAGGCTTCATTAAATATGAGGTTAGTCTCAACAAACATTAGGATTGCATTTATGTTGTATGTTTTACAGTGCAGTTGTTCTGTTTCATGAAACCAGAGACTCTGGCAAATCGAAAAAAAGAAGCTAAGAAATAAAATTGCATGTCTGCTGTTGTAATATTGTATCCAATTATTCATTGAAGCTTTTAAATAATTTACCTTGAGTGAGTTTTCAGCCTATAGTTTTTCCAATTCAGTTGTCCTAATGAATATGTTAGATTATTTTCTAGCAAGAGAACAAGTCTTGAAAAGCAATCAGAGGACGCTTTGAACTTCAAAATATCTCTGAAAACTGGAAACCAGATACTGTAAGACTTTTGCTAATCCAATCACACAGTTCATTCACAAGATCTAAAATTTTATATTTCACTTTCCAGACTGAGAATATTATTTATTAAAGATTATATGTCATTAATAGTTTAAAATATACAGAAACAAAGCTTTCATCTAATTATTTCAATATACATAAATATGCATACAAAAATATTGAAAAAATCTCTCTCTCTAATGTTCATTTTGATGACTGAAAAGAGAGAGTAAACTAGAAGGTACTGTGAAATATGTGTTCCCTTTTTTGTGACTTTATAAAGCTGCAGAAGTGCAACTGCTCAATAACTAGGTGATTTAGATGATGTATTACATGTATTGTCTGAGTCACAAAACTTTCCTTTTGTGAAACTTGTATTTTATAATTTCATATTCAAATACTTGTTACAGGAAGCCAAAATCAGCCACAGTCTGTAGGTTTCACCATTATGAAAATTGGTTGCATATTATAGAACTTTAAATCAGTGTGTTCCTCTCTGTCATCTAGAAATCTTTTTGTTTTATTGGAAGTTGAACTTTGGATGGAAATTTAATGACAGGAAAAATGCACTGCAACTAAATGTTATGGTGGAATTTTCAAAGGCAAAAGGGACAGTTATATGTTTAGATTCCACAGGAGTGTCAGTCCTATGAATGTGCATATCCCCCATTTCAGCATAAACTAAATCATATGAAAATTTATGGTTGTATGATTATCTATACTAAGCCCTTTTATTAATGAGCATACTTCTTCTTAGGGCATCAAACAATTTTCTTAAAGGAAATATGACTTGTGGTACTGTAATAATATATTAGAGAATCCTTGAAGGTTATGCTAGATTAACTAAGACTTCTTATCTTCCGCTTCTCTTTTTAGCTAGACTTTAAAACAAATAGGTCACACTATAGAATACATTTCAGAATTTTATTGAAATTTAAATTGTTGAACGAGAAATTAATTCTCATATAAAAAGTTTTCTATGATATGTACTCCCCCTTAATAATTGCTTGAGATTAATTTTGGTATGGTCAATGGAAAATCCTTACAGTTATAGATGCATTAATTCATCCATATTCCATGCATCAATATTTTCTTGAGTGAATGATTATAAAATAATCAAAATCAGACCTAATAGGGTTTAAAAATATTCAGAAATCTCTCTTTAATCATCATGAAATCCTGAAATAGAAAGCAGGCAAAACTAATGAAAAAAAAATCTTTGATATATGAATATAGGACACAGAGCAAATACTGAATTCCCTAATCCAGTGCAGAACATTTCTATGGGGAAAGAAAGGAAAAAAAATCTGCTTTTAAGTTAAACTCTTTCAGCTCTTTTCACTTTATAAAAGGTAATGGGAATCTTTGTAACCACTACTTTCAGTGAACCATGAATTTTCTAAATTCCTTGACTTGATGCATCTTTCTTGGGATGACCTATTGTTACACCCCATTAAAAAAGAACATTGTGTTTCCTTGCATAATGCAGCATGCTGACATAACAGTGAACAATATATCATTCTGATGACCCTTCAGGATTGAGAATTTTAAGAAGCTGTGGTTCACTAAAAACCAGGATTTAAACAAACTTTATTTATTTTATTAACCTTTGCAGTGCCCCGGTTTTGTAATATTTAATATAGATTAAAAATGCTATAGGAATTTCCAATATTTCTTCTCAGAAAGTTATTCTTTACTTTAGAATATAACTAATTGTTGTGGTTTGGGCCGGACTGGCCACTCAGGCAGAACGACTTATGCTCTCCCCATGTCTCTCTCCTAGGAGAGGCAGGAAAGAGTTTAGAAAAAAACCCTAAACTACTTTAATGAAAATATTGATAAATTAATAAAATAATAATAATAAAAAAAACCACAGTGAAATTCATACTATATATACAAAACCAGTATTGAGCTCCCAGGATGATGATTGCATCACCAGCTGGCACTGGGGAAGTCCCAGGCTGGACTCAGCAACAGATGGGAACTGGATTCCACATCTGGATTCAGAATTGGGATCAAAGGCAGATGAACAGAGTCCTCCTCGGACGCCGGTCATTGAAGAAAGAGAGCAGAGCCTTTGATCCCTCAGCTTTTATACTGAGCATGAGGCAGATGGGATGGAATACCCTGCTGGTCAGTTTTGGGTCACCTGTCCTGTCCGCTCCTCCCCGCAGGTGGGACCCCACTATGCTTTTCCACTTCTGACCCTCCAACGGGGCAAATAACAAAGTTGTTTGGCCTTGGGTGTTACGGCAATAAGTATAAGCAAGAGCCTCTCTGCACACCGTTCCTTGGCATAGATAACAAATAATCAGGTTTTATCACTCTGAGAGTGAACAGTTTCTCCACAATATGCTGTTAATTTCAGTAGTTAGAAGAGGCTTAGCTGCAAAATAAAGTTACTGAATAGAAGATTGNACCTTGCATTTGGCCTTATTGAACCTCAAACCAGGACACTAATGAAGCTGTATAATATATAATTCATAGTTATTTTAACAGTTGTGCCTGCTTGGAAGAGGTGTACCGGAAACACTTTTCACAATATGTATAATCTAAATATTATTCAGTAGCATTGGTAGCTTCATGGTGGGCACAAAGTATTGCTGTTGCTTCCTGTCCACTCTGTGACAGTCCAGGCTAATTGTGTTGTCAGACCTGTAAGTGTGCAACATACTAACTCTTGTGGCTTTCAAAGCCAGCTTGCAACATATCAAGTTTTAATATTAGATGATGTTCCATAATGTCCAAGCAGACAGGTAGAACCACACAGATTGAACTTAATCTGTGATAATGCGCTAAACAAATCTTGTATTTGAAATGTCAATTGGCAAATTTCATCTTTTTGTACTTTGAACTTCTGTACTTTGTATAATGATGATCAAGGGATGGGACCATCTCTCAGATGAGGAAAGGCTGTGAGAACTGCTCAGCTGGAAAAGAGAAGGCTCACGGGAATACGATCAACATGTAAAATTATATGAAGGGAGGGAGTAAGGACAACAGAACCAGGCCTTTCTCAGTGGTGCCCAGTGAAAGAAAAAGAACAAATGGGGACAAATTGAAATACAGGAAATTCCTTTTAAACATAAGGGAAAAAGCGCAACTTTTTCTTTACTCTGAAGGCGGTCAAACACTGGAACACACTGACCAGAGAGTTTGTGGAGTCTCTGTCATCTGAGATATGAAAAATATGACTGGACATAGCCCTGAGCGACCTGCTGTAGCTGATCCTGTTTTGAGCAAGTGGTTGAACTAGACGATCTCCAGAGGTCCCTTCCTGCCTCAGGCATCTTCTCATTCTGTGACCACTTTTATTTCCTCTAATGACAGGAAATGTGAAATTTTTATTAAACTCTAGAAAAGCCTCATCCATTTGTAAAAATTGACCAAGATCTTGCAGAACGAACTGTAAATATGCAGGTTGGAACTCTGTGTCTAGTTTTACTTTCCCAGGTCCAAAGTCACTGAAAAAGCATGTTATTCCATTTTTGCTGAGTGCCTGGTGTTCACAAATACAGGCTTGTAAATTACATCTGACTACAAAATAATAGTTTTGTTTCTGGATATGACACCAGAAATTCTCAAAGGGTTTTTTAAGGAAATCTTTTTCATGGATTTTCATGAAGAACAAATGAGATATCAGAGGTCAAAAACTTATATGAAGTATTCATGACATTTCAATACATTCTATGTATCATTTACAGATGAGAATCCAGATCCACTTCATGCCACACTCACCAATATCACAGAGGGTTCAGCTTTTTCCACATATGGTCTTTTTCCTTCTTTCCTTCTTTTCTATTCTCCTTTGCCACTGTACACAAAATTTTAAGTGTTTTATCTGGAGATTTATCTTCAATCTTTAGCAAGATTGATTATCTTATTGAACTAAGCAGAAAAGTAAACTACCTGCATATTTGGCAAACAGCACAGATTTGTGTAGAAGTACTTCTGCTTATGCATGCCATGTTCTTAGCTATTTCAGCAGTTTGTGAGCTTTGCAAGTGCTGGCGTGCAGACTCCTCAAGATATCTAGCTCTTTGCATAGGGAAGTACAGAGGGAGATGGTATTAAAACGTCAATGTCTACTGCACTGCAAGACCAGACTCCTCAAGGTATGTCCCAGTCCTCTTGTTCAGATAATGCCTAACATTCTCCATCCTAACTCTCAGATAAGTCCAGCCTGATTCACTTGTTATCTCTGGACTTTTTTCTTCAAATTAACTGCTTTCTTACTGAGGTATGCCAAACAATATTAAGACCCTGTCTTGGAAAAATCATTACTTTCTTTTTCATATATATGAAAATGACTGGCTAATATTCAAGGACCACCCCCTCCAAGCTCAGGAGCGATGCATCCTGACAAGGAGAAAGTTAGGCAAAAACACCAGGAAGCCTATGTGGATGAACAAGGAGCTCCTGGACAATCTCAAACACAAGAAGGAAGTCTACACAGGGTGGAAGCAAGGACAGGTAGCCTGGGAGGGATACAGAGAAATTGTCCAAGAAGCCAGGAAGCAAGTTAGGACAGCTAAAGCCCAGATAGAGGTAAATCTGGCCAGGGGCATCAGGATCAACAAGAAAGCCTTCTCTAGGTGTGTCAGTGACAAAAGGAAGACTAGGGAAAATGTGGGCCCACTCAGGATGAAAATGGGAGACCTGGTCACCCTGGATATGAAGAAGGCTGAAGTACTCAACGACTTTTTTGTCTCAGTCTTCACTGGGAAGGGCCCTAACTGCACCACCCAAGTCACAGAAGGCAAAGGCAGGGACTGGGAGAATGAAGAACTGCCCACTGTAGGAGAAGACCAGGTTTGAGACCATCTAAGAAAGATGAAGGTGCGCAAATCCGTGGGACCTTGCAAGATTCATCTAGGCATCCTGAGGGAACTGGCGGATGAAGTTGCCAAGCCACTACCCATCACATTTGAGAAGTCGTGGCAGTACAGTGAAGTTCTTGCTGACTGGAAAAGGGGAAACATAATCCCCGTTTTTAAAAAGGAAAAAAAGAAAGACCCGGGGAACTACAGGCTGGTCAGTCTCCTCTCTGTGCCTGGCAAAATCATGGAGCAGATCTTCCTGGAAACTCTGCTAAGGCACAAGGAAAATAAGGAGGCGATCAGTAGCAGCCAACATGACTTCACGAAGGGCAAATCGTGCCTGACAAATTTGGTGGCCTTCTATGACGGCATTACAGTTTTGGTGGATAAGGGCAAAGCAACCGTCATTGTCTCCCTGGATTCATGCAAAGCATTTGACACCGTTCCACACAACATCCTGGTCTCTAAATTGGAGAGACATGGATTTGACGGATGGACTACTGTGTGGAAAAGAAACTGGCTGGATGGCCACACTCAAATAATTGTGGTCAATGGCTCCATGTCCAAGTGGAGACGAGTTATGAGTGACATTCCTCAGGAGTCAGTACTGGGACTGTTGCTGTTTTAACATCTTTGTTAGTGACATGGACAGTGGGATTGAGTGCACCCTCAACCAGTTTGCCAGCAATACCAAGCTGTGTGGCATGGTTGACATGTTGGAGGGACGGGATGCCATCCAGAGGGACCTTGACGTGCTTGAGATGTGCAAACATCATGAAGTTCAACAAGGCCAAGTGCAAAGTCCTACACACAGGTTGGGGCAATCCCATGCACAATACAGGCTGGGCGGAGAACGGATTGAGAGCAGCCCTGAGGAGAAGGACTTGGGTGTGTTCATGGATGAGAAGCTCAACAAGATCCAACACTGTGTGGTCACAGCCCAGAAAGCCAACCGCATCCTGGGCTGCATCAAAAGAAACATGGCCAGCAGGTCAAGGGAGGTGATTCTGCCCCTCTACTCCACTCTGGTGAGACCTCACCTGGAATACTGCATCCAGCTGTGGGGCCCCCAACGTAAGAAGGACATGGACCTGTTGGAGCAAGTCCAGAGGAGGGCCACGAAGATGATCAGAGGGTTAGAGCACCTCTCCTATGAGAACAGGCTGAAAGAGTTGGGGTTGTTCAGCCTGGAGAAGAGAAGACTCCAGGGAGACCTTATCGCAGGCTTCCAGTATCTGAAGGGTACCTATAAGAAGGCTGGAGAGGGCCTCTTTACAAGGGCATATTGTGATAGGATAAAGGGTAATGGCTTCAAGCTGGAAGAGGGAAGATATTAGACATGAGGAAGAAATTTTTCACTATGTTGGTGGTGAGGCACTGGAACAGGTTGCGCAGGGAAGTTAGGGATGTACCATCCCTGGAAGTTTTCAAGGCCAGACTGGATGGGGCTTTGAGCAACCAGGTCTAGGGGAAGATGTCCTTGCCCATGGCAGGGCGTTTCAACTAGATGATCTTTAAGGTCCCTTCCAACCTAAACCATTCTATGATTCTATGATTGTATGATATTTTGGTTAATTATATTAGGTTTGTAATAAAGAATAATTTTATTTGAAATGAAGTAAAACAACAACAGAAACCCTTTAGTAGAAAACAGAACCACCTGAAGTGTTTGTAAATATTTTTAATGACTTGTGAAGATTTACATTTTGAAATTTGGAGGAAATATTAGAAGAATATCTAATAACAAAGAAGACATTTCACTATCACTGAATGAAACAAAGTTCTAATTAGAAGTTTATGTTCCAATATGGTCAAATGTGAAGTCATATGTCTAGTGTTCACTTAATTTTGCTGCTCTCCAATAAAGATGCAAATCCAATTAAAAATCTATCAGGAGAAAAGAGTGCTGAAGATCTAAGCATTATGTTTCTTAATGCCTTACAATCATTTCTTTTTATCCAAAATTACAGCTTCTAATTTTCTCCTTTCTACCCTGGAATTTGCTGGTAATACTTTCGTCTTGAAAATAATGAACACTTGCTAATGCTGATTGTCAGACAGTCCTAATGTTTTAGAATATAATAATCTGTTGCTGAGTGAAGTTTTTTGTTTGTTGTGTTTGTTTTTTTGGTTTGGGGTTTTTTTTATTTCTTTTTTAAGGCTGATGAATTTTTTTATGTCTTGCTTTACACAGCTAAAGAATTGTGCTGCTAACAAATCTTAATGATATAAGCTTTAGGTGTACTTGATAATATTGCGGGTTAACTTATTTCAGGTCTTGTTTACTAAAAAACCCCCACACTGTAATACTGTCATATTTTTTTTTTTAAAATCTCTCTTTTTGGCTACATTCCAAGGTTTAAATATTAAGGATATTGAATAAACATGCTACACAAATGGTAGCAACAAAATACCTGGTACATATAGGAGAAGTATTCTAAGAATTAAACTACAGCATTCTTGTCAGCCTTGTAAAAAGTACAGCACAATAATTGTGTACTGAACCAGTGTCTTCAGAATCATCAACCCAAGTTCTAAGTGATCTTTGTCTTTCTGTCATGAATTATGACTGTGTTTTTTTCGGGGGTTTTGATTGTGTTTCTTTCCCCAAATATACTTCCCAGGACAATCTTAAGAACAAATGAAAAGACTCAAGGAATACATTTCGAACAGATACTCTATTTTCATATATATATGTATATAAAAAATGAACTGTCATAGGCAGAAAATTTGAAAAATCATATTTTTTTTACAATATGAGGTTTAAATGTTCATTCATAGGTTTGTATAAGATTTTTAACCAAAACTTCCAACATATTTAAAAATGTTTTTTTAAAAATCATCTGCTAATAAACTTGAAGAGAAATGCTAGGAAAGAAGGAGATGGACATAGAGAGATTGTTAAGGAAAAACTACACAGTCATATAAGTATCAAAGGTAATTGTAACATTGCTGTAGCTGGAACTGTCTAAGGATAGACTATCTAAGAGTCATGGCATTCCTCAGTGTTATACAGTAGTAGCACAGAAACTAGATGTGGCTGGTGAAATAAGTTATATGGCATGTCTTACTTTTAAATAGACACCTTTCAGCATATTACGTGGTATATAAGAACTAAATGCATATCTCTGCATAAGAAGTAGAATGAGTCAAACCTCACAGGCTTATTTATCCACTTAATACTTCTCTGACAGTGGACAGAAAAGGACATTTAGGGAAGATGTGTAAGAAATTGGTCAGGTACAGATGGGTCTTTCCAATCTTACAACATTCTCAAATGATAGAGGTCTACAAAAGAAGACATCAATAAGCTAGCGAAAAAATGATGGAGGAGATTCAGAGACAAGTAAAATTAAAGCCGTATTAGGTTCATATTTGGTAAGTATATTGAACAAGGACTGGTTGAAATAGATATCAGAGACAGACTTGGTCTGTCTTGGAAAGAGTGGAATTTCTGTAATTTATATTTCAGTAAATAGTTATGTGAAAGTATCTCAGAAACAAACTAATCTCACTGTGTTTTATTATAAAGGAATGAGCCAATGTAATACATTCCTTAATATAAATCCACGTTTAGAGATATTTTACATTAGTGCTGGAATGAGAAATTTGGTCTCTCCCTACAAAATCTTTTTAAAAGAGAAATGCAAACAAATGTTTGTAAGCTGGCAGTACATAAGAAATTTAAAAATAAAATCTTGCATCAGCCTAAAAAATGTCTCTAATCAGAAATGTTTGCATTGAGGAATATTAGAGATTCAATTAAATACTTAATTTATGAACTAGAATTAGTAATACCAGTTAACCTATAGACTTTAATGTATTTATTTCAGGACTAAAGTATGAAATTGAAGCTTTAATCATCAACTTAAATTCAAGTGCTTTTTTTTGGAAAATTAATTACTAGTAATTACATGTATTTAGGAAGATTTCTGGGAAAAAAAAAATAACCTTACAACCTAAAAGTGTTCCAGTAACCTGATATTAAGTGATAGAACAATTTATTGCATTACAACCTTGCTCTCATTAAATTGTATGGTTTTGGTGTAAAAATCCCAGATTTTGATGCTAAGTGAATAGGCAAATTTAAATAATATTATACTGACATTTGCCTCGCTGTGTCTAGTAAATTCTTTATTTAATTAGTGCCACTGAGAGTGCTGGAGGCAGCAGTAGGAGAAATGTGTCACCTACAAAAGATAGGACTACAAAATCCAGATCACAAATGTTAAAAGTCACAACATGAACGTAGTGCCACTGGATTTAGAATTTTGGAGACTGGGAATAACAGCTAAGTTGGAAATTTTGTGTCAAATGTCTATTTTTGTTACAGGAATGGTTGAAGTTGTTGTGACAGATTACATATACATCTATATAATTATTTAAATAAAATTTGTATAGTGTAGAACATTCAGAAGTTGCAAATAAACTAGCAATTTCCTAAAATATCTGTAAATTCTCTATGGATTAATGAAGATACTGATATTGGCTGTCTCTAGTCTCAGAAACAGAGCTACCTGATTCTGAAGTTTATTGATTAATAAAGGAGAACACCACTATGGGCTGAATCACACGCATCTTCAGAATGAGTATTATTCAGTTTTCCACTACTCACTTTTACCCAAAACAGGGCTAAATATTGATTTGATTTTACTAAAATTATGCTTGTTTTCAGTCTTCACAGTCTAAACAGCTTCACTCCTTTTTCTCTTCTCTATTTTATCTATATAACTGAAGAGTCTTTTGCAATTTGTTTTGACATACCTTGCAAGGACTAAATCAGCTTGTTATTTGGTGGTACTTATTTTGTCTATGCTTATTGACCTGACAGACAGTTTTCTTCATGTACCTGTTTCTTTCTGCATTGGATATTTAGTTCTGTTTACAGTTTTTTCCACCAAGTTTGGAATAGGTGTTACTACTCTGACTTCAGGAAATTTCAAATTCCTCCTTAGTTACTATTTAATTCCCTCAGTCCCTCAAAATTTGCCTTTTTGAAATACATATTTGTTTTCCTTATCACAGGATCACCCAGCCCAAAGACTATTCTCTAAATGTCTTTTCTTGCCAAATACTCATCCAAAATATACATCAGTCTTAACAGCTTGTTGACAGAATGATGAAGAATCAAGGCAGTTATTAAATACAGAAATATACTGAGCCATATTATTACTAATAGAATTTACTTTCTACTCCAAAATAACACACTTACCGATAATATTTATTTGTTATTCTTCATGCAAATACATCCTGGAAAAGCTGCAAAGGACTATCAGAGATACCCCCAAAAAACCTGTTTTGACTTGCTGACTGAATTGGATCTGGGTGGGATGTAGTTAACTTTCCCCATAGCAGCCCTCATAGTGTTGTGCTTTGTAGCTAGAAAAGTATTGATAACACAGTAGCATTTTGGCTACAGCTGAGCAATGCTCAAACAGCATCAAGGCTGTCTCTTCATCCCCCCTCCCTTCCAAAGGCTAGTAGGTTGGGGGTGGGCAAGGAACTGGGAGGGAACATAACCAGAACAGCTGACGAAGCTGACCGAAGAGATATCCCACACCATATGACAACATCCTCAGCAATAATAGCTCGGATAAAAGAATATGCAGGGAGGCATTCCTTATTAAGGAGTTATTAAGCAACTGCTATGCATACTGAGACCCTACTTCCCAGGAAGTGGCTGGACATCACCTTCTGATGTGAAGTAGAGAATAAAACTTTTTGTTTTCCTTTGCTTCCATGTGCAGCCCTTGTTGTTTTCTTTATTAAATTGCCTTTATCTCCACCCATGAGAGTTTTTTTTTGTCTTATTTTCTTCCTCTCTGTCTTACTGAGGAGGGGGAGTGATAGAGGAGTTTGGTGGGCACAAAGTGGTCGGCCAAGATCAACCCACGACACTGACTCAGACCAATCCTCATTCAAATGTATTTTGTTTTATCTATGTTATCCATTCACATTTCATTACAGATTATAATACACTGTTGTGCTTACTTATGCCTTTTATTTCTGGACACAACATTGTAGGGTTGACCATAGCTGGATGTCAGGTGCCCACCAAAGCCACTCTATCACTCCCTTCCTCAGCTGGACAGGGGGAAGAAAATATGAAAAGAGGCTCGTGGGTCAAGATAAGGACAGAGAGAGATCATTAATCAATTACCATCACATGCAAAACAGACTCAAGTTAGGGAAAAATATCTTAATGTATTATCAATCAAATCAGAGGAAGATGATGAGAAATAAAACCTAAATCTAAAAACACCTTCCGCCCACCCCTCCCTTCTTCCTGGGCTCAACTTCTTTCCCAATATTCTCTACCTACTCCCCCAAGCAGTGTAGGGGGACGGAGAATGGGGGTTGCCGTCAGTTTGTCACACGTGGTCTCTGCCACTCCTTCCTCCTCCTCCGGGGGAGGACTACTCACACTGTTCCCCTGCTCCAGCTTGGGAACCCTCCCATGGGACACAGTCCTTCACAAACTTCTCCAGTGTGAGTCCTTCCCAGAGGCTGCAGTTCTTCAAGAACTGTTCCAGCATGGGTCCCTTCCATGGGCTGCAGTCCTTCAGGAAGAGACTGCTCCAGCATGGGTCCCCCACAGGGTCACAAGTCCTGCCAGCAAACCTGCTCCTGTGTAGGCTCCCCTCTCCACAGGGTCATGGCCTCCTTCAGGCATCCACCTGCTCCGGCATGGCATCCTCCGTAGGCTGCAGGTGAATATCTGCTCTACCGTTAACCTCCATGGTCTGCAGGGGCACAGCCTTCCTTAGCATGGTCTTCACCATGGGCTGCAGGGGAATCTTTGTTCCAATGCCTGGAGCACCTCCTTCCCCCACTTGTTCACTGACCTTGTTTTCTACTTAGTTGTTCCTCTCACTCCTCTCTCCTGATTGCTGTCTCACAAGTTTCTTTCCCCCTTCTTAAATGTGTTATCCCAGAGGCACTACCACTGTCACTGATTGGCTTGGCCTTGGCCAGCTGTGGGTCCATCTTGGAGCAGGCTGGAATTCGCTGTGTCGGACATACAGGAAGCTTCCAACAGCTTCTCACAGAAGCCACCCCTGTAGCCCTCCCCGGTACCAAAATCTTGCTCTGCAAACCTGACACAAACATACACTTTCATTTGTTTTTCAGCCATAATGTTTTGCTAACTGCGATGTTCATGTTTCTGTTAGGCCTACGACGACTGATTATTTCAACTCCCTCCATTTTGTTCTACTGCATACTCGCAATTTAATATATGCTTTTATGAGTTGCTCTTCTCCCAGTAGTCTGTCTCTTAGCTTGACTGGGTGTAGTTTTTTAGCTGTCACTATCCTACTTCAGATGCCATTAATATTAGCATTTTCTCTATTTTTTCTTTATTAATTTTCTTTTCTGTAAGTAAAAGCAAATCCATCCTGCTGAAGCTGTTTCACTTTTTATTTAAAATAGTTAAATATTCATCAGTTTGGGGAGTCCTGGGGTCATTGCTGGTTTTGTTCAGTGACTATTAATATAAAATGCATGAACAGTCTTGGCAGCAAGACTGACTCCAGATTATTTCAGAACTGCAGGTGAGTAGGCGCTGAAGATCTCAGTGACATTTAAAAGCTGGAATAAGAAACTGAAATTCTGAAATGGTTACTGGTTTACACAAAACAGTGGAATTAAGGAACATACACCCTGTGCAAAATATCACGAAGCATCTAAATCCTTTAAAAATGTGTAGCTCTTTAATCTAGTAAAACTGTTATTATCCTAGTCTTCTATAAGTTTTTTTGCTTTACACTACCCAAGGTTAATGACTTACTAAGTCTAATAAATGATAAATGACTTAACATTTTTTTTCTACATTTATCATTTATTATAACTATGTAATAGCTACATAATAAGTATATGCAATTAAATAAAATAAATAAATAAATATTATATACTAGAATAAGTAATAGTTTGAACCTTAAAAATACACAATTGGTCTACAGATACACTATTTGGCTGATTAGGCTCATTAGTCATGGAAAAATAAGTATAACAATAAAATATCATTATACTGCTGAAATGAAAGAATTGACAATTTATACTGTCTTGAAGAGATAGCAATGCAAATATTGATCCTATAAAGAGAAAATTATTACAGTACTTCAGCTGTGGTGGATCCATCTTTGAAGAAAGGCCAATTTATAAAGTTTATCCATTCAGATTTTCATCCTATTCTAGAGATCAACTTGTTATCTCCAATTTAGCTACTCAATTTTTCAGCTAGGTATTACTTCTTTGGGCCATCTGAACATTGCAATTGTGCCATAACTAAAGAAAACTGCAAGATGAAAGGAGACCCATTTGTCAAAACCTTTAAAAAGGAATGTTTTATATCAAAATCCATTTATGGACAACTAGAATCATAGAATCATTGAGGTTGGAAAAGACTTTTAAGATCATCAAATCCAACGGTTAACCTAGCACTGTCAAGTTACAACTAAACCATGTCCCTAAGCATCACACATACGTGTCTTTTAAATACCTCCAGGGATGGTGACTCAATCACTTCCCTGGGCAGCCTGTTCCAATGTTTGATAACCCTTTTGGTGAAGAAATTTTTCCTAATATCCAATCAAAACCTCCCCTGGCGCAACTTGAGACCATTTCCTTTTGTCCTATCACTTGTTACATGGGAGAAGAGACTGAACCCACCTCGCTACAACCTCTTTTCAGGTAGTTGTAGAAAGCGATAAGGTCTCCCGTCAGCCTTCTTTTCTCCAGGTTAAACAACCGCAGTTCCCTCAGCTGCTTCTCATAAGACTTGTGTTCTAGACCCTCACCAACTTCATTGCCCTTTTTGGGATGCACTCCAGCACCTCAATATCTTTCCTGTAGTGAGGGGCCCAAAACTGAACACAGTACTAGAGGTGGGGCCTCACCAGTGCCAAGTACAGTAGGATGATCGCTTCCCTAGTTCTTCTGGCCACACTATTTCTGATACAAGCCAGGATGCTGTTGGCCTTCTTGGCCACCTGGGCACACTGCTGGCTCATATTCAGCTGCCTGTTGACCAATGCCCCCAGGTCCTTTTCTACTGGGCAGCTTTCCAGCCACTCTGCTCCAAGCCTGTAGTGCTGCACGGGGTTGTTGTGACCCAAGGGCAGGACACAGCACTTGGCTTTGTTGAATCCCATACTGTTGGCCTCAGCCCATTAATCCAGCCTGTCCAGATCCCTCTGTAGAGCTATCCTACCCTCAAGCAGATCAACATCCCACTCAATTTGTTGTCATCTGCAAACTTACTGAGGGTGCACTCAATCCCCTCTACCAGATCATTGATCAAGATATTAAACCTAACTGGCCCTAATATTGAGCCCCGGAGAACACCTGTGGAACTAAAGGGGAAAGGAAAACCTGTGTTGAAACAGGATTAAACACTCAAAACTATCACTTACCAACTTTTCTCCTGAGAACTTCTATTTGTAGACAAAAATCTGCCTGACTGTGACAATTGTGGTCTACTATAGTACTGCCAGGAGTATACTTCTTCAAGGTTTTTCAGCTTCAGGTAAGAGTGATATGTGGCTAATCTGTATTCATGACTCATTTTTAAATGTGTTCTTTGCATAAAGTGAAATGAATTTAGATAAAATATTTTTCACACTGTTTAACACAATTTAAAAAAGATATATGCATTGCATTTGTCTTACAGTTTAAAAGGGTCCTGAGTAATCACCCACTGAAGTCAATCACTGAAGTCATTTCCGTAGGACTCTGCTTGGAGAATTTTCTACAGCAAGTGTTGTATGTTGGTCTCACAGCACATAGGATAACATACATGTGCAGTAGAGTCAGTGCATCCGGAAACTTACACATTGAATGTGACTTTGTATCAAGATGGAGTCTTGGCCTCAGCCAGTCCATATCTTGAGAGAGCATGCATCATTCTTAAAAGCTCTCAAACCTAAAATACAAACCTACAGAAAAATATGTAAGACTTGACAAATACAGAGCAACAAACTAAAGGACTCAGTAACTGCTGATTTGTAGTAGTATTTTAAAGTAAGGCAGATGCCCCTTCAGTCTAACTAATGACAGTCACTAAAAACAAACAAAAAAATTAAATAGATTTTTTTTTATGATTTGCCATGGATTTTTCCTTTCTTTTAATAGAAATTAAACTATGCTGTGTTTTATTATCCATGCTATATTTAACATAATTTTTATAATTATACTTTATTTTCCTAGTGATATCAGAAGAAGGAAATAAATGTCATTTCTATGACAGATACTAAAATTTGTCTTACCTGTAAAGATCTCAAGTTACCTTTCATTGGATTTGTAGGCATTCTATGAATCTTCTCATTGCTTGTTCTTTTATTAACTGTTTTTCTCTTACACATAAATTTCACCAGTGTTAAATGTATACAGCTGTGAAGTACTTAGACTGAAGAGGGTATTATACAAATATGTTACACTCAATGAGATTATTTGTGTTTACTCACCTTTGAAAGCTTATAATTAGAACTCACATTTTACACATTTTCTGCACAATTTAAAAATATATATACTTGACATTTTGTGTTCAGATTCACTCTCATAAGGAACTTCAAAGACATTTCATAAAATTTGCAAGTATGACCTTAGATATCACCCAAGATCATACCATTGTTTGGGATGGAAAGAAATATTGTCTCAACTATCTCTTGCCTTATTACTTTGCATACTATATCATACCATTCCAGTCTGGGCTGACAGACCGCATCAAATGTGTCAGCTAAGAAATTAAGACTTGTAAATTTTAGGTTGAAATATTTAAAAAGTCTACTGATTAAAAACCCAAATCAAAATATTTGGACTGCTTGTGTACATTTCCAGCAAATAATTAGACAGGTGAATGTCAAGGGTAATGCATCCCAGCAGTGCAGTCTCTTAAGGACAGTGAAAACCTCCTGCCACATGTACTGCTCATAGTTTTGAACAAGAAACTGAAAATATCAATATTTAACATAAAAATCATAATTTATTTATAAAGACTCATAAGTGGGAACCACACTTCATAGGTAAACAGAAAGAGAAGGTCCTAGCCTTCAATCGCTTACAGTTTTAATATTAGAGATATGAATGCTTATGTTCATGATGGCATAATCTGAGTGGGTATAAATATAAATGAAATACAGAAGATATGCTTTTCTTCCTCACAGTTTAAAAAATTATCCAATTATTAATTAAAGAAAAAAATGGAAATTCCAAGTTCTTTCTCTGTATTTTACAGGCCATTCTGCTTCAGACAACACGTTCCTCAGCAATGGGTGCAATTCTTCCTTTTTTGTCATATTGACTTCCTTCAAAGGTATGCTTATCTTTGTCATTTTTAAGGAATATTGATGAATGTTAAAGATAATTTGCACTGAATTAATGCCTTTGTACTTTTGTTCTCTATCACCAAAGAGACAGTAATTTTTAAAAGTAGGTTCATAAAATAATGGTTTAGGAACCTTTTCCTTTTGTTATAATTGGGCAACTATGGATAATGTTTGGTTTTATGCCCCTTTACAGATAATATCCTGTTAACATTACACAAGAAAATCTAACAATATGTAGATGATGGTTTCATTAGAAATAGATAAGAAAAGTCAGTAACTTCTTGCATATTAAAAGTACAAATATTCCAAAATGTCTCTAAAAATTTACATGAGTATAGTACTGGAAATATTCACCTTGCACACCCATGGCCCATTGTGACTAGGGTTCCTCACAGGGTCTCCACTCTTGGCAGTGCAGTGGCAAAAAAAGTTTAAAGAGAAGCCCAGAGGACATGTCCACGTGGGTGGGCAGCAACGGCACTATCCCAAATGGGGTGAGCTGTAGCCTGGTGAGACACAGCAGCCAGATTTCCTGGTTCTTCCACACGACACATTAATTCTTAGCTCAAGCCCTCTCATTAAGTTTTTTTGTTTTGGGTTTTGTTTTTGTGTGTTTGGGGTTTTTTTGTTTGTTTGGGGTTTTTTTTAAGGAAATTAACTGAACCAGCCTTTCATTTTCTGTGGAATAGTTAGGCAACAAAATTCCAAAGAGTGCTTTGTACTTGGAGCTATAATCTCATGGGCCCTATTTGGAGCTACAATCTTACCTTTAGGAAACAAGTGCTTTCTTTGTCCCTTCTTTTCTGATTAGCTCAAAAAGAGTTACTGGCTACTTAACCAGTCACAAAGGACTTTGAAAATACTTTGTCTGCGGCATCAAAATACTTTCTATCATATGACATCTCAGTATTTTATCTTGGACATGAGGTACACAATAATGTGAATTCCTTTTGGGGGAAAAGGGAATTTGGAGTGGGATATGCTGAGCATGTTTTGATTTTTTCCCAAGCTACTGGGGGGAAGATAACAGCAATCAGGTTCTCACTTCTGAGAAATAGGAGTGTAGCTGTATCTCTTTTTAACTGGAAACTTCAAAGTATAAGCATATAAAAACACTTTTGTCTCTATGGCTAAGATCACATAATACTTTACAAATACTTTATATCATGAAATATGACTATTTTACTCAAGAATTAACTTTTAATTTTGAAACTAGAGTAAGTCTTTTAAGCATTATTTTGTAGTTGAAATGCCTCTATACTTCATGCTGAAATGCCTCTATACTTCATACCTTCATGTAAGGTATGTTAGACACACTTTTAAGATATTTCTCAGTTAAAGATTAAAAGCTTTCCTTAACAAATGTTGCACAATCAGTTATTCCTATTCATGAGTGTCATGGTTTGGGCCAGACTGGCCACTGAAGTGAATAACAGATATTCTCCCTGAACTCTCTCTCCAAGGAGAGGAGGGAGAAAGAGACTTAAGAGTTTAGAAAAAAACTAAACTACTTAAATGAAATATTGATAACAAAATAATGAAAAGGAAATAATGACATATATACAATATACAAAACCAGTATTGAGCTCCCAGGATGACCATCACGTCACCAGCAGACACTGGTAAAGTTGCAGACTGGACTCAGTGATGAACAGGAACTGGATTCCGGATCTGGATTCAGGAACACACAGAAAGGCATCAAATGTAAGAAATTCCAGCCGGATATGCCTCTAAGTAGAAAACTCAAACATATGGCCCTCCTAGCTTCTGGATAGGTAAATTTATTGCAATATGCCAATGTACACAGTATTCAGTTCCAGATAATTATGAAATAGATCATTAACTGATCTAAACTGTCATATCTCTTGGGATCCAGGATGATATGGGAAATCACGATAACATAGCTATGTATGTGGGAAAAAACAACCCACAGTAGTAAATAATATTACTGTATCAGGAAAATACAACATCAGGAAAATAATGTGCTGTACAAAGTCAAAATAACACATTTTGGGTGCTTCTCTTTATAGATCAGTTGAAAAGGTTAACACAAACATAGGACCTATTTTTCCTATTTCTATCCTGTAGTTAATAAAGTTCAATAACTACAATAAAATCATCATAGGACTTCATTCTCTAAGCATACCAGAATATAACTGGGACGTGTTAATTTATTGTGAGAAAACATCAAGGAAAGATGACTAATGGTCTCACTAACCTATCATGGAATGATAAAAAAGCTTCATTTAGGAAGACTGATCAACCATTATGGAGTATGTTGAAGATGAATTCACACCACATGGGCAGATAAAGATAAAATTTAGAAGAAATGCTCTGGCTAGAAGAGATGAGAATTGCTTGTCCAGACCAGGATCAACATGGAAGAAGGGTGAATCAGTGCCACAGCATGATTTTCTGTTAGGTGTTCATACCTAAGGTCTCTTTTCAGGGGGCATGAAAAATGGGTGTAGACAGTGAATTTCGCACCATACCTGAATTTCAACCCCCAGCAGAGAAGCAAGTATAAATTAATGATGAACCAGTATTACTTTCTTTTTCTTTTTTTTTTTTTTTCAAAGCAGCATATGATTCCTGGATTTAAGAGCTATACATGTCACAGACAGCTTTATGTCATTCGAGAACGGAAGGAAACCAGGAAGCATATTTAATGCCTGTACCCTGTAACACAAGTGCAATTAGTACTCCTGGGATATTGATAAAGCTGTTCACTCCTGTTGTACATATTTGGTCTGTAACTAACCATTGAAGAAACAATTATATTAGGGCATTATCTCCTGTGTTCTTCCTGTCCTATTAACAGCAAATTTCGAATGGCTAAAAACACTTGGAGAAACAAATGACTCTACTGGGAATTCAGGAATATAGCTGGTCAGAAATTTTTGGGTTTTTTTTCTTTGTTATTATTATTTGAATCATAAATAAGTTTCAAAACATTTTAGAATTGATTAATTTTAAGTAACCCCACAACAGAGTTCCAGATGAAACCTAGGCAAACTTGGGCAAAGAAGTTCTTAGGAAGCAGCAAAGCTCTTACTGTCAAGCAGATATTTTCTCACAGAACAAATTATTCTGTGCTTTGCTTACATTCCTCACATTCATAAGCAAAAGTCAAACTCAGTATTCTTCAGAGAAGGCTTAGGAAAAACTAGAAAAGTATATGTCTTCTTGGAACTAAAGAAGGCTGGACACATTGGACAGACTCTGGTCTGAACATCACTTAGTGGTCCACTACGTGGCACTTTGTTGAGTGTGCTACCTGCTTGTGGGGATGAACACACCAATCCTCCCCACAACCTGGAGATTTCATTTTCTTGGAAAGAAAGAAATGAATTGTTATATGTAAAAAGAATACAGAAAATAATGCTTCCTCAGTGATTACTTCCAAGAATAATCAAGAAAAAAAAGAGAAATATTACGCAATACTGCATACCAGTTTTGAGCTTTGAAAAAATTCTGTTTCTGAGTTTTTATTATTTTGAAGGTGTGAGTATGACTGTTATGCTTGTAGCACAGGCAAAATATTGTTAATAATGTGACAAAAGTATTACATTTATTATGCTGTCTATGCAATACAGACATGGTTTATTTGCTTAGCTCATTTTGTCAATACCATTTGATAATTAAAGTTACCAAGAAATAAGTATTTACTTTAATTCAGAAAAATATTTTTTTCCATCGGTGCTATAAGCATATGAGAAATATATGTATTTCTTTGGTTATATTCTGTGTTCTGTTAAATAAAACTGGATCCAACTATAACGATTCTATGATTCTATGAAATAAATGTTATTTTCACAATGACTTAAATGAACCTAAAATAACAACCATTTTCTCTGTTACATAGTTTAAAACAAAAATGGGCTTAAAACAAAGGAATTTAAAAGACAAAATCACATATAAGGAAGGCACAGTTTAAGAAAATTCTCAGCAGAGAAATGTTTTATATACCACTTTGTCTTAAACGTTTTGGGTTTTTGACCCAGGTTTACTGTTTGTGATGGATTAGTTTTCACGTGAAAAAGAACTTTTTCAGGGTAAATATATTGTTGTTGAGTCACAGTTTGTATATACAGTATATTGTGCTGACAGATGGTAAATGATATTAGTGACAATTGCTGTTATTGGTGTGGGCAAATCACATTAGCTTTCGTATGAGCCATGCTCATTTACATTTCATTTGTAACACTCTTATCAGTTAAAAGCAATAAACATTTATTTTACAGCTTGCAAATATATTGGTTTAAATAAATAATGCATTTTTGTTATCAATAATTGCATTTTTTTTATTGAAAGTATGTCTCCTTAGTTTAATTTTCTTGTCATGTATAGGTTTGTTTGGGTGTTAACTTTTCTTAGTTTAAAAATGGGAATGATAAAATAATTATTAGGCTTTCTCTCATCAACCATGTTTCAGCGTTACATTATGCTGTATGACTGAAACACTGATTTGTGTATGAAAGATGCAGAATTGACATGGTAAGCATATTCAGTAGGTTTTGGATAATGTGTAAATGACAATGATTTTCTTGCTCCTCGATAGAAACACAAAAGCCTATTCTATCAGATGTAATTGTGGCACAGTAATATAATTTCAGAATCCTAAATCAGTAGAAACATGTAAATTTAAACTAATTAGAGAAAAATGGAATTAGGCCCTATGTATTTCTGCTGGCAAAACTGATACAGAGGACAGAGCTAGTTCTGACAGGTCTTTCACAACAGTTTAGCCTGAACAACTGAGTCCTGAATTATCCAAATTAGCAAAATTGGAAAAAAACAAGGTTTCGGATGTTATCGTATGAATTACTACATGTGCTAGGAGTATTTTTTTCTGTCATTCACTATAATATGCAAAATCCCATTACATACAGCCTCCTGCTGTTGATTTCCTTCCTATACAGCAGATGTGGATTATCAGTTTAAGAACAAGATGATATGCACAGTATAGCTACTCACTATCCCTTTTTTACCACCCAACAGGGAAAAATATCAAGCCTTTAACAGAGGAAAAAATAGGTCAATTTTGTCAGATCATCATTAAAAATAAACTTTTGTTCTTCTATAATCATTCTAGAAGTGACTATAACTCTGCAAATGATAATCCAGGAGAAAATAACCCATGCAAATTGTAGGATGATTCCGCAAAACATAATAGCATTGCAAATGTCACCATTTCAAAGTTATTCAGCAGAAGTTTTACCTACTAGTTATTCTGCTCTTCTGGTTTTTGCTTTCTTATAACTACTTTTTCCCTTATAATGTTCTTGTCCAAAGTTCTTGGAAGCATATGAGAAACTAATGCAAAAGCATTGCAATCTGTGTTAGGTAACAAACTGAATAACAATTAACTACCTGTGAGGTAAAAACCTGTTGTGGGAGAAATTCTGCTCCTCATGGAAACCTGCCCTGCTTACTACGTTGATATTATCCTCCTTGTTTGTTTTTATTTAAAAGGTTAATATTTTGTGGGATATGTAATGAAGAAGGGACTTAAAAAACTGATTAGAAAAACAAGTTAATGTAAGCCATATAGCTAGCTATTTATACGGAATTTCACTAGAAGATGTGAAACTAGAAGTTTTTTGACTTGTTCGAGAGGTGTTTGACAGTGGAATAGCTCAGAGCTGGACATACAGATAAAAGAACTGAAGACTTTGCAGATGGTGACACAGATCTGATGAATTCTTAAATATTTTACTTTCTGATTTGTACCTCTGCTATAAAAGAATATAACTCTGTGGGTTTGTTTCCGTAATCTTCACTTTGCACTAGACTGCTGACAATATGAGAATTGATGACTAGTAGTCTAAGATAACAATTTATTTTACCTTGGCTGAACAGTAAACTGTTATATACGTCCCAAACTTTCTAGGATCAAACTTCACACAGAAGAGAACCAACAAAAAAATCCATATGAACATGAACAGTGTCCAATCAGATTTTGTCCTAGTAAAGATGATGCTAAAAGCTTGATCTCATTATTTAATATTTAGCATGTGATAAGAATACTAAAATATAGAAGTGCTTAAATAATTTTTATTACACAACAATCCTAATGACCTTATTTACAAGGTAAATGTCACCAGATAAATAAAAAAATTGCTTCCTAATCCTACCAAACATCACTGTTTTTAATGTTACATCTCCACAAAAACTTAGTTCAGTAGTCAAGTAAAATAATCTGAACAGGAAAACTCTTTCATTTACCTGCCTGGCTGAACCCTATTTCCTATAAAATTTAGCTACGTAATGGGATTCAAGTGCCTCCTAAACTATTATAGACAAATTTGAGTCATTCCTCCAGTATTTTCTAAAAACCACTGTCTATTCTATCCATGCTTTCCACAGTCGTGCAAATCTGAGTGCATTTTGATACATATTAAATGTTAACTATTATTACAGGATGAAGGTTTGAAACTATTCATGTATTAGAAATATTGAATATTTGTAAACAATTCTCTATCCACAGAGTCTGCCCTAATTAGAAGCATTGCAGGATTATGTCTTTAATCTTTGGTACATATCTGTAGTAGAACAAAAAGATATCTACAGTCTCACTGTATACTCTATATGGTGTCCCAAGTAACTTTCCTGTTACTCAAGTTACTTTCCTGCCCTCCTTACCAAATAGGAGGTATGCCAGGTCGTGTTGTCCCTTGCTTTACACTAATTTCCAGACGGTTCAAACCATGACATCCTAAACAACATCAAGATCCATCATTCCAGATGATGATAATGCTACTGTGAAATTTTCTAAGTGTGTGAGGAGGTTTACAGTTTCCCAGACTTGTTGAGCTCTGTAACAATCTAGTGGATTAGTACAGGATCATTCATCAGTCTGGAAATACCCAAGACTGAAAGCATCCGTAAGATTTAACAAAGCCTTTCTTTTTTTTCCTTAATCTCTCCTCCTTCAATTCAGTCTGATAATATCAAGATATCAGATCAAAACTGCTAACATTTTTTGCTACTGCTGTTTCATCTGTGGTGTCAGTTATGCTAATAACTGTCTTGAACTGTTACAGAATAGTGACATATCCTTTGCTGATATAAACTAATATTCACTCAATTATTTCAACAGAGTTATGATAATTTAAAACTTAAAATGTTGAGATATTTCCTTCTTGTTTTAGCAGGCCAAAGACAGTTACATGTTACAGTAGTCTTATCACTGGAATTATTCCTTACCTTAAGGCTTCTAAAAAATCTGCTGCTGTGTATGATGAGTCTTCCATGCTGTCTCTTTTCTAATTACTTATGAAAGCTTTTCAGCCTATTATTATTACTATCATTTTTTATTATTATTTATGTTCCATATAGCACACAGAATTAAGTTCTCAGCACGTGTAGCTTCTGTTACTGGGAACATTGACGGAGAAAATCTACGTGTCCCCATTGCCCCTGGTTTTGAGTGATCCATAATAAAACGTGTACTAGTCCCACAGTTTGTTCCAACCTTGTTCTCTCTTTGATTTCCTAACACATTAAACCAAGTTTCTCACCTCCTAATGACATTTCTTTAATTTTGGCACATGTATAAATCACGTTTGTCATCTTATATCATCATCATCCATATTCTTAATCCAAGAAGATGTTGTTTCAGACCTTAATCTCTTGTTGTGAGAGTAACACCAACCTGAGATCAGATTCTAATATCAGAATTGCCTAATAAAAATCCAGTGTATAGTCTGTTACACTGAAGTAATAATTTGATGTTCACACTCGTTGCATCCAAGTTTACTCAGTCTTGGTAGTCAACTACCTTCTTATGCTGGAAGGCTGAAATAAAAAGCACACACAAGCACATACAGCTCATTAAAATTCTAGTTTACTTAACTCAGTTATATTTAAAGTAATTTTAAAGTTGACTGCTGAGTTACAGTTGCAAAATGTAGTAAACTCCTCTCTCTTGTCAGTGAAGGAGAAAGAGGAGAAAGGGTCGCTTTGATCAGGTTCAGCATCCCTGCCCAGGGGACAGACTGTTGGTGCAATTCTTTGCTTTCTGTTCTTCCTTTGCTCACAATGGGGCTGTAATTGTCTTTTATCCTTTGAGGTTTCACCATATATAGGATGATTTCTTTCTGCTCTTCATTATGGCATAAAATCAGTTCTATAGAGCTCTCAAGGCTGCATTCTTTCGGTGACCATTTTTGGTTTGTGTTTATATTCCTGGGGCCTCTGTTATGATCCTATCACTGTATTTTTGCAGCCTATGTTATCATTCTATGCTTGTACTCTCAGGAATCCTTTTTAGACACCAGTGCTAATTAGTATTAACCTAACTATATGTACAAGAGGAATTTTTGAAGGTTTACTAATGTGTAAATTTGAAAAAAAGTAAATTATACAAATGAATTTTCAGCATAGTTAACTTTGCAAACTTTGTTACTAAATTTATGTGAATAAATTTTTAAGACTAAAGATATTTTGAATTACTTGAAAATGCTCTAGGCTAGAATATACAACACCGGTGAAAATAATATTTTTTTGTTATTTTACTATATAAAATTCTATTTTTATATAGCGGTGTGCAGCAAACTGAAAGAAAGTATTCAATGATTACTTACTCAAGTCATCAATTTGTGCCAAGTAATTATTTGAAATATTTTTTGAGTTATTTCTGCCTGGCTGAAGTTTGTAATATAGGAACTTCCTTATCCTGTAACATCACTAAGATTACATTCATACATAAATTTGTAAAATACATATGTACAATTGCAGATCTATTCTATAATTGAAATAGAACTCTCAACATTATTATTTATAGTGTGTAACATACATTATAAATAATGTATAAATAATACACTATAAATAATGTATAAATATATATATGTTGTGTGTATACATATACATATACATATATGCACTGGCTAGAGGCCTTCTGGTTTACCTCCATGCCCAGGACAAGTGAAAAGGCACAGTATTTCTAAATTGTGTTGCCCATTAACTCATATTGACTGCAAGTACTGATACTCTCAGCAACTTTCCATTTTCACATAGTTTATTCTACTGAGCCTTGGGGAAAGACAATTGTAGCATGTTTTATGAAAAAACACCACTATTTGGCATAAGAGAGGTTTGGACACTAATCATCAAATGACAAGTTTTCCATGCCAAAACTTTGGAATCAATCAGGCTGCAGCAGATTTCCCTTTAGGCTGCAAAGATTCGTCTCCTCTGTCTCCCAATTCCCATGACCTAATTACTGGGAATATTACAAACCTGCTGCAAGGCAACTCTGAACACTGTTCTCTGTCTTAAACAATAACAAATACATTGCCCTTAGTAGAGTTGTAATAAGAGTGGGATAAGAAGGGCATAAAATGAAAAAAAAAAAATGTCCAAAAAATACAGTTTGTAATGCTACCAGGGATAAGGCTTTTCAAGTCCATGGGGAGTAGGTGGCAAAGACATCTTGAAGGATCTAAGTCTCAGAATTAGGGATGGGCACCAGGTATCTTATCTCAAGAGCAGAGGAAAAAGGGAGAGAGTTTTATTCGTTTCCATTATCAGGACTCAAATCTCAGTGAATATCTTATATAATTGTGTTTTAAGTTCTTGCATGAAATTAAATTAAATAAAATGAAGCACAAAGAAAAGAAAAACCCTCATGGAGAAACTATCGAGTAGAAGAAATAATTCCAGAAATATATTGTGTTTTTTTATCTTAAAACAGAGAAGTACTAACATAGGTGTGTAAAACTACTCAGATTTAAACCATATTGCAGAAATAAACAGAAATACAACTGACAGACTAGTATCACTGTAAAAAAACACCTGACACATCTAGAATTTAAATGTGAATGTAGCACAGCTAGACTCCCATTTCTTGAAATTATACTTGCATCCCATTTTTTGGATAAGCAAATTGCCAGACATGTGATATGAATTGTCAGAAAATACTTTTATCATTCATGGACATGGAATTCTTCAGCATTTTTGCTACATGATATCTTCAATTCAAATTACTTTAATGTTATTTGGTTAAATACATTTTCATTGAAGAGAGAATGAATATAATTCTTATTATCGGGCAATAAAATATTTTCAGGGTGCTCTACAAAAGAATTATATAGTGTATTTACACTAATATAGTGCAGTTCCCTTCAGGCAGTTACTTGCAAGGTGCATGTTTAAGCTGATAATATTACACCGTGATGGGTGGACACTGCCAGGGGTCCAGTCCTGAAAATTACTCGATGCTTTTGCCTGTTATATGGTTGTTTTCCTTCTTCTTATTATCTTGAATGTTCAACAAAAAGTGGAACATTATCACTTAGCTTTTGAAACTTGTTCTCTTTCAATAAGAAAGGAAAAAGAAGAAAAGAAAAACCAAATGAAAAACCTCTGGATTTTGCCATCACTTGTGAGTAAAATTGTATATGAACGATGTCACAGATGCATATACACAATCAAGCAGTGCAAGGAATTTATTGACCATTGCTACCTACCCATTTATAAAATGAATTCCTTCCATCACTTCCTTAATGTGATACACAATGAGGCACAACAGAGAAGTTATGCATCTCAAAAGCCACCACATTGTAATGAAATCTCTATGAATGTTATGATATTCAAATTTTCCTTAATTTCCTCGCATTGTCATTTCCTCACAAAAAAAAATAAAATCCAGTTTCTATAATAGTCAACAGTTATACTAAAGTAGCACTTCTGAAGTTCTTAAACTTGATTTGTCCTGCATCTTCCAATCTTTAATGTAACACCTGGATCATGAATGATCTTTTCATTGAATTTTAGTAACCAATTTGGATTAAATGATAATTTTGAGCAGTGCAGCTCTACAGGACCACCACCACAATTCCCTGCCTCATTCTGTCCATCCTGATGATTCCTGTTTTCCTTTTTTGTTAATTCTGTACTCTACTCTTGTTCCCAATGGCCTGACTCTTTTTTCTAATTTCTTAACTCTTTTGCCCAAATTGCATCAATATCTTCCTGTTTTGCAGTCAAAGTGGGGTTTTTTTTCCCTCTTTTATATAACCATGTTACTCTAGCACTAATTCTTCGTACTGCTCCTTATCTCATGTACCTTAATGTGTTCACGATTCACCTAACTTTTTGGTTGTTTTGTTTTGTTGGTTGGTTGGCTGGTTGGTTGTGGGTTTGTTTGTTTTGGTTTGTTTTTGTTTTTTGTTTTTTTTTTTTTTTTTTTTTTTTTTTGTTTTTTTTTTTTTGGTTTTTTTTTTTTTTTTTTTTTTTTTTTCTCATTTGAGAGCTCTTCCTGCTGTTCTCATTTCTCTCTTATGCTAGGATCTCTTTCTAATCTCAAGTGCTTTGATACCATGTTCTTTCCTAGCCAAAAAAAATATTTTGGGGGGATAAGTGGAACAGCTGCCTATGAAATTCTTGGGATAAATTTTATTTCTTGAGGACACATCGCACTGTCTGTAGATTCTCATGAATCTTCTGTCTGGAACCTTCCGTCTGAAGGCAATTTCAGATAGCCCACAAAGACAGGATGATATGAGAAAGGACTATGTGATTTTAACTATCAGCCAAATTCTTGCTTGAAATGTTCTATTCAAGAGCTCTCATAACAGGACCAGGTTTCCTGGGAAAGAACATTATTGACTTTATATTTTGTTTCAGATTCACCCTCCACTCCCCCTGCACACAGAGTTCTTTTTTATCCATAAATAAATAAAAAGAAAATGTTAAATCACTGATGTTATCAGAAAGAAAGTACCTTTAAAATATGTCTAAACATGTCACATTTCTTTGTTATTTGTACTGGCGTATTACACCGGTGCATTTTTTAAGCTCTGAGTAGATACATCAGCAAAAGGTTTTTGCCTAAAATTACATACATATGGTAGAAGTTCATATATCATACACAATTTGCAATACTGCAGCTGAGAAACAATCCTGTTCTAGAAAACAAAAGCCTGGCAGGTACACTTGGGAACCATTATGAACAGAAAAATATATAAATAAATGTATACTATGTTAAAAATGTTAAAAATGTTAATGCTATGTTAAAAATGACGACTATTCAGAGGATAGTTTTATATAAGATTCCAAGCAGGTATTTGAAAAAGAATACTAATTTAGAAGAGCTGGAAATTTTCAGAGGATCAGTTCTTCATACTCAGAGGAGAAATTCTAATGAATTAATTTTATGTGGACTTGGAGATATGACAGTACACTAATCAATGTTAGTTTTTTAAAACTTACTAGAAACAGTCTTGGACTAGGATTTGAAATATGCTTGAAAAGAATAAGAATATGAATTAAGCACACAAGATGTCACATGTGCAAAACAGAAATACACAAAATCTTGTAGAGACAAAAGTAAAATTAAATTTCAGTTTGGAAGTGAATAACAGGGAACAAGGTACAACAACTATATAAATCAGTGGGAAGGAGGAAGGTACAAGAACTATCTACCAATGGGATTTTTTTTTAGTTTACTGTAGAATTACAACTGTTATATTTCTGTGTTCCAGTGCCATCAGTAGTGATTATAACTTAGAAGATGATAGGAAAGAAATGCTACTTTATCTAATTTTAAAATGTGTTCATCTTGTTTTCAAAAGCCAAGTGGTAAATGTTACTTAATAAGGAACCTGAAAGTGTTTATGATGTTTGTAAGACATCATAACATCCTGTGTTGCCTGGCTTCAGGCAAATCACTGGATATGATTATAAATCAGGCATATCTGCCTTTGTGGCGAGTAATACAGAAAATCAGGGTGGCTATACTAGGTTAGTTCAAAGGTACATCTAATTCTACCTTGTCTCTGATAATAGCCAAAAGCAGACACAGAGAAGAAAGCACACAACTACAAAAATACATAGTAATACTTCCCCTGAATACTTAGTCTCACTGAATTTGTTGCTCACGGACCTGCTGGAGCGTGTCCAGAGGAGAGTCACGAGGATGATCCGAGGGCTGGAGCACGTCTCCTCTGAGGAGAGGCTGAAGGAGTTGGGGCTGTTCAGCCTGGAGAAGAGAAGGCTCCGCGGAGATCTTATTGCGGCCTTCCAGTACCTAAAGGGGGCCTACAGGAGAGCTGGGGAAGGACTTTTTACTAGGGCATGTAGTGACAGGACAAGGGGGAATGGCTTCAAACTGGAAGAGGGCAGGTTTAGATTGAACATTAGGAAGAAGTTTTTCACTTTGAGGGTGGTGAGGCACTGGAACAGGTTGCCCAGAGAGGTTGTTGAGTCCCCATCCCTGGAGGTGTTCAAGGCCAGGCTGGACGTGGCCTTGGGCAACCTGGTCTAGTGGGAGGTGTCCCTGCCTATGGCAGGGGGGTTGGAACTCGATGATCTTCAAGGTCCTTTCCAACCTAAACCATTCTATAATTCTATGATTCTATGAATTCTGAGCTGTAAATGCTCTATATGTATTTAATAATTCTCTTGTCCATCGCCTTCTGAAGATAAAAACTTCTGAATCCACACACGACACCAAGTTCTACTATTCAACATGTTCTATGAAGAACTATTGCCTTTTACTGGTTTTGATATGCATTTGAATTAGAAAGAGAAACATACTAATTGCAAGTACCACATGGAACGAATCTTGCAGTTACCTACAGAAATGGTACCTTCATGTTTTGAAGTAGGTTTGGATCCAATCACTGGCTTGAAAAGATTTGCCATGTTTTTTAGCACAGTGAAAAAATAGGTCCCAAACAGAATCACAAATGTAGACAAAAGCTTTATGGATCCATGGATTCTTCATGGGCCAGTGAGATACTTATTAAAAGAAAATACAGAAAAATAAAGATCAGACAAATACTCTTCATAGATGATAGCAATGAAAAAACAATATTAAGCATTCATAAAAGTTCTAGATATAGCACAGATATACTTCAAGAAAAGTGGAATTTCCCTATTTCCAATATATGATAGACATACTATTGCATAATTAATCTTTATTTAACAAAATTAATAAATCATTTATCTCCTTCCATACTAGTCCCATTTTCAACAATTTTAAAAGAATAAACACTTCCAAATAGAAACATAGTCAACATGCACTATTTACTCTTTAAGTTGTTGTGTTCACATTTATAGGTTCTGAGTTTAGGTGATGTCATCATATGAAGAAATGTCCTAGAAAATCAACAATATGAAAACTGCTACCTCGACACCTACTTCCCAGAAGATAAATGACAGATTAAATGATTCTATCTAAACTTGGAAACTATGACCAAAACCGTTAATTTTTTAAAATGTATCTTTTTAGTTAAAAAATAGCTGGAGAACTGTAAACACACGATTGAAATTGGTAATTAAAGGCACAGATTTTTTACTTTACAAAGCCTGAGGCTGGGCTGTGAGGCTTGCCTTTTCTGGACTCGACTTGCTTGGAGCTTTGCTTTAATCTGTTAAACTGAAAGAGCAATTATCTAATGACCAAGCGGCTATTACTTAATTTGTTTTTGTTTTGTTTGGCTTTGCATAACTCTGTGTTATAACATTGTGAACAGTTTCTACATAGATAGGAACAACAATTAGTTATGCTGTGGAGAATGAGTGATCCATGTCCCTGTAATAATCATGAAACATCTAGGAATACAGGACTAGGGTGATAGCAGAGGCATTGAGGGTGTGGAGATTGAATATCACACTGGACAGACTGACTTAAATGGCATTTTCTCTTTCGGCCTTTAGCTAGATTTTGAGCAAAATATAGATTGTCCTAGAACTGCCAGACTCCTAGTTCATTCAAGCACCAATTCTTCAGAGGTTTTCAAGGGTAACACTCTGGTGGGGATGAGACTGCTTCTCAACAATTGTCTTTAATAGTGACTAAAATTACTTATGCTAATACTACTTGGTTGTCTCAGGCTTTTAAGTAAACCTAGTTCCACCTGACCCACCTAAGACACATTCTTTCTTTTTATTTTTCCTGATTTTTCATGTCTAACGCAAAGAACTTAAGTATACTTTAAGAAAAAAACTAAACAACCATATCCTAAATTATTGTTTATTTGGTTTGTTGTTCCCTTTAACTACAAAGAACATCATGATTTAGAGACTGCATATTAGCTTTGCCAATGCAGTTCTGTGTTGTTTTTTACAATACTTCTAGAGAAACTCTCATAAAAGATTTGATTACCATGGTTTCTAAATCTTAAAACAATGCTTATTTTGCCAGATTTCACCTATTACCACATACACTCCTTGACTGAACTGCTGTTACCTTGATTATGTACTTACCAAAGCTTTAGCAAAGCAATTCATAATATAATTAAAATAATCATCTTCTTATTTCAGACCGTGTCACACTTCACCCTCATGGTCTTGCTGTTAGCAGTCATAATGAAGCATATACACAGACACAGCTAACCCTTAGCTTTAAATTTTCAGATGATTTTAAGAAAACCTTGTCTTAAGAAAAAAAATCAGATGAAATTACAATTTTCATCTGTAGCAGTCTGTGTTTTAGGTACATACATTGAATTTACCAGTTGCATCCTGGTTGTTGTTTTTCCTCACTTGAGATAAGGAATACTTTTTTTCTTCTGCTCAGAGAACACTGTTCTGGAAATGTAATTTTCCTAACTGAAAATACATGGCAAAAGCACAAATAAGATATTCATTATGAGCACATCTCCCCCTGCTGCAAATCAAACTGTAAAATCAGTTCATCTGTAGACGCAAGTTAAACTTAATAAACTGCATAAATTAATACGGAAATTTAACAGTGAAATTAACAAGCATCATACATTTAGAAAACAATATTATATTGTTTCAATTTCAAACTAAATATGTGTTTTCCTGCTCTTTGCTTTATTGCAAATAAATATATTTAGACATAAGTTTTTTCTAACAAAGGAATTTTCAATCCACTTATTAAAAATATGATTGCATAGGTTTGTACCAAATACTGTCTTATCATGCCATTTCACTGCCAGATATGAGTGGGGAAACCATAGAGATGAAAACATTAAAGCAAACAGGGATAGCTATTAACAACTTTCTGTAACTACTGTTTTACTGTTCCTGTCTGGGTAATGGATTTTCATATCAACCAAACCAAGAAGAAATTATACATGTTAAGAGATACTCAGCAAAACCCCAGCATTGCAGTTATTATACTATGGCTTTCACTTATTTGTTAGTATGCAAAACGACATTTTTTCCAGATCACCACAATGTATGAAAAAGCAAAGGCAGGTTGCGAAGGCATTCTTCCTCTGAAAGCACTTTGTTGTGTTTCCCCAGTGACATTTATACTACAGCAATGTCAGTAAAAGCACTAGAAACATTATGTCTTATGTAAAAAATAAATGTAAGCTATAGAAACTGAAAATCCCTTGTAGTGCTAGGTCTACTTTTAATATACGTTACACATATATGTATAAGTATGCAATGTATATCTATGTATTTATATATTAAAAAGTCATAATGAGTTGTTCACTAAACGTGTTCATACTTAACAGTGGAACTCAGGTGGAACTACTTCACTACACAGAATGGGAAAATGTAAAGAGCTTGATAGTTTAAGGTCTGCGTGTCAAAAAAGCGCTACAGACCTACATAGAGCTTTACCCCTGATTCTGAATTTCCTGTAATAAGATGTTTGTATTTAGCATGAAGCATTGGCTGAACTNGAAAGGTGGTCTTGACTTGCACTTACATTGTATAATCTGGGAAAAATAAAGAACAGTTAAGGTCAAGCCCCCTTTGGCTTGGAAAAAGAAACAAAAAGACCTCAGCTAAAGTTTCCTGAAGTGTATAAAGACAGTTTTCATATCTCCATTTCAGCTGCCCAGGAGATCCAAGGAGATTTTAGGACTCCCATGTAAACTTAGGAACTTCAGATATCACTGCCTGCACTGAAAATTATACTCTCTCATGATTTATTTTCATTGTAGAAGCATTTAAAAAGCTAGTCTAGAGACGAGTTGCACTTTAATTGTTACTATCCAAATATACAGAATGAAGGAGCCTGAATTTAAAAATAAAAATATAGGGGGGTCCAACAGATACAAAAATTGATTACATCTATAATATAAATGAGGAGCTTAGTCAAAGACAGGATAAATAAGGAGCCCCAGATCTTGAAGAATATGCATAACAGAACCAGAATAATAATCCAGTGTTTTCTTAATATCAGTTACCGTTAATTCACAAAACCTTAATAAGATAATTAATAAGCTACGCATTCTAGATATTTGAAGTTTATGGTTATAGTTTTCTGGTACTGAAATGTGAAGAACTTCTGTGATATCACATAGACTACATAATACTGTTTTATAACAGCATGTATTGTCTGTATTTTTGAGTCTTTACCCTTTTTGCATAACAAAATTAGAAGACAGAAACCTTATCATTGACCTCAAAATTCACAGCTTCCAGCAAGATATGCCTTTTTCTATTTCATTAAAACTATTTTTTTATTTATTTATTTTCATATGGAAGTACCGTCAAGAAAATTTATGAAGCTGTAAGGAGACAGAGAGCTAAAATTTCATTATCTTATGAAATCTAGAATAAATAAATTTCTTTCAAGGTTTACTAGTCTGGAATGCTATTCCTTGGATTGTTGTACTGTCAACTTTTAAAAAGCACTTTAATTTGCCTTTCATTGCAAGTTCATGAATTGATCATAGATGAAAAATATTGCATTGGTTTTGCTAATGTATGTTTACAAATTGATCAGTAAGTATGTATATTTCATACATGAGAAAGCACAAATAATATTGATTTTTAATCACATAATTGTACTGTCATTTGTTTCCATGATTACATCATTATTCATGCCATGGACTCAGATTCAGAATGAAGCAAATATAGCATGAAAATCTCAGCAACATGTTTTGAATTACTTCATTTAGGAAGAGTACATTTTGGTTTATTTGGTCATGTGTAACAAATGTGTGGTTGGATAGGCTTACTGATTATGTTGTTTTTACAGGAAGTGTATCTATCTCCAACTCTCCTCTAATGAATAAAGAAACTGGACTTTCTGCTACACTCCAGAGTCTGGACAGTCCCACCTAACTAGGAAAAAAAAAAAGGTATACTTAAGCAACTGCCTTTCAATTATGCAATGTAAGAGTCATTATTTACTGTTGTATTAGATCGGTGTCCTTTTGGAATGTTCAGAATTTATAGTGTGGCAATTATTCTCCAACATAAAATATTTCTATATTTTTCTTTCATTGTAAGAATTGTACCCTATGGAATGTCTCAATGAAACCTCAAAACAAGACAATAGAATAAAAGTAAATATACTTCCTGAAGTTTAAAGAGGGAAGATCAATCAAAAAAAAAAAAAAAAGCCCAGTAAATGGGGCTGTATTCCCCACCCCTCCAAAATGGTGTCAAAAATGCCCAATACTTGCCATTTCAAAGAAAATGGCTCAATTCCATTAACAAGCAAACATCCTGATTCACAAATATACACAGTGGGTAATGTGTTAATAGCACCATTATCAGCTGATAACATGGTGCAGTTAATGTATCTCAGCATGAGTTGACTTTACCACAAGCCATTGTTTCCTTTTAAAACAGCACGAAATCTTGAGAAAAATCTCTCAATATCTCACTATGGGGACTTAATAAACATTAGTCACCGTGGTGCAGAAACAGGGAGAAAAAAGGTACTTTAAATATCTTCTGTTCCATGCTGTTCTATTCAACCTTGTTTAATTAATTAGTTCCTTTAAGCAGTGTATCTCTTCCTGAGCTCACTGACACTTGTATTACTATGATGGACACTTTCCAAAAAAACCTTAAAACTCACCTCAGCAAATGTCAGAACTCCTTGAGCAATACAAGGTTGTACTTCACAAATATCTTATAAAACCAGCAAATAAGACCATCTGCTTTGCATTTTAGTGCTAAAAGATCAGTAAGGACTGATGAGCAGACAAAACCTTGTAGTGGACCTCCACAGTGCCTTTATTCTGGGTTTCTATGTTCAAGTCATCCCTGGGTTGTTATTCCATGTTTCCTTGAATCCTTTTTAAGTTAATATTTAGTGTTATGCTTGTAAATGAGGAGTATTCTAAGACAAAAAAAAAACCAACTTCTTTCTTGTTAAACAAATCCGAACAAGCTATTAGGTACAATGATTTTCCATCATTTGGCGGAGTTGGAAAGCAACTGGAAATTCGTTACATATTATAGATGATTAAGTGTCCCAAAATACAAATAAGGCTTGTTGCATAATCCATTAGGCAATTGATTTCACTGGAAAATAGGACTATATTTGTGAAAATAGTAGCAGATGCCCAGCTTCATGGTTTTGTCACATAAATTACTAACAGTGTAATGCTGTGCCTTCATTAATTTAGAATCACAGAATCATAGAATCATAGAGTCATAGAGTCATAGAATCATAGAATAGTTTGGTTTGGAAGGGACCTTAAAAGGTCATATAGTCCAACATCCCTACAATGAGCAGGGATATCTTCAACTAGGTCAAGTTGATCAGAGCCCCGTCCAGCCTGACCTTGAATGTTTCCAGTGATGGGGCACCTACAACCTCTCTGGGCAAACTGTTCCACTGTTTCACCAGACTTATTAAAAAAATCTTCCTTATATTTAGTCTAAATCTACACCCTTTTAGTTTAAAACAATTATCCCTTATCACAACAGGCCTTACTAAAAAGTCTGTCTTCATTTTTCCTGTAAGCCCCCTTTACGTATTGAAAGACCACAATAAGGTCTCCCTGGAGCCTTCTCCAGGCTGAACAACCCTAACTTTCTCAGCCTGTCCTCATAGGAGAGGGGTTCCATCCTTCTGATAATTTTTGCTCATTTTTGTGACTGTCCTCTGGACCCACTCCAACAGGTCCATGTCTTTCCTGTGCAGAGGCTCCGGAACTGGACACGATACTCCAGGTGGGGTCCCACCAGAGCGGAGTAGAGGGGCAGAATCACCTCCCTCGACCTGCTGGCCACGCTTCTTTTGATGCAGCCCAGGATACGGTTGGCTTTCTGATCTGGAAGCACATGTTGTCGGATCATGTTGAGCTTCTCATTTGCCAACACCCCTAAGTCCTTCTCAGCAGGGCTGCTCTCAATCCATTCTCTGTACAGCCTGTATTGATACCAAAGGTTGCCCCAACCCAGGTGCAGGACCTTGCACTTGGCCTTGTTGAATTTCATGAGGTGCACATGGGCCCACTTCTCAAGCCTGTCCAGGTCATTCTGGATCACATGCCTTCCCTCAGGCGTGTCAACCACACCATTCAGCTTGGTGTTGTCTGCAAACTTGTTGAGGGTGCACTTGATCCCACTGTCTATGTCATTGATGAAGATATTGAATGGTACTGGTTCCAATACAGACCCCTGGGGGACACCACTTGTCACTGATCTCCAACTGGTCATTGAGCTGTTGCCCACTACCCTCTGGATGCAACCATCCAACCAATTCCTCATCCACTGAACAGTCCGCGCATCAAATCCACACCTCTCCAATTTGGAAAGAAGGATGTTGTGGGGGATTGGGTAAAAGGCCTTACAGAAGTCCAGATACATGACACCTGTAGCTCTTCCCTTGTCCAATGATGTAATTACTCCATCAAAGAAGGCCAGGATGTTGGTCAGGCACGACTTGCCCTTGGTGAAGCTATGATGGCTGTCTCGAGTCACCTCCCTCTCTTCCATGTGCCTTAGCATAGCTTCAAGGAGGATCTGTTCTATGATTTTCCCAAGTACAGAGGTGAGGCTGACAGGTCGGTAGTTCCCAGGATCCTTCTTTCTACCCTTTTTAACTTAATGGTTAATATAAAAGTATGAAATGAGGCATTTTTCCATAGGTTGTAGTTAGGCTTTATTTTATCAGAAATTTGCTTAAATTTGTATCAGGATTTAATTCTATACACCATATTTGTTATTACATGCAAGAGGCCATGCAAAGATTCTGAAATTAATCTACTGGTTCACATCTATGCTAGCTGAATCTTCAGTCTATTCCTTTATCATCCTCCAGCCATCTTCCTCCTGTTTATTTCCAATCTTATGAATTTGAGAGGTATTTTTAGTTTGTCTAACTGAACAGTAAAAAAGAATTTTCCTAAGGAGGTGATACAGCTTTGTCTTTTTTCAAGAACTGGAAATACTTTATTCTGTAAAGAACAGTTTACCTTGCACTANACCAGAGAGTGGTGAAAATTTTTCAGACTTTGAGCTACTATAAAAACAACTAATTGTCCTAATGTGAATCTTCTCACTGCCGAAAGGAGGCAAAGTTCAAGATGTTTCAGTTGCTTTATAGGGTTACTTGCTTTAAGTAAGAATTGAAAGCACTAAGTACATACCTCTATCTCAAAGGAATTTTCTAATGGGTTAAAATTACATGATAGCTGGAGAATATTTATTAGCTTTAGAAGAAAAGTTATTTCAGTAAGAAAATGCCATTTACAAATTGTGACCATATTGGAACTCATAACAGTTTCAAGGATAAGTCTGTTCATTTATAAAGGTGCAATGTAACATGAAGGAAATGGAAAATAAATGGACCCTAAAAAGCAGACTGTGATGCCTAATGTAAAATTTAGGTAGATTTTTTGATTGAGAGTTGAGAGGAGCCAACAGTTCACATAGTCTCTGCTCAAATACTGGGGCTTCTAAAAGATTAAACATCTAAAATATCCCAAATTAAAATGCCTACTCTCAAAAGCAACATTTTTTCACAGGACTAAACTGAACATTTCACCAATAACCGCATACATTCAGCATTTCATTTGGGTTCACAAGCTAAGTATCACCTATTTTATGCCAAATTCATAGATGAGGTTTCGATTACCACTCAATCTGAGAATATCCTGGCTAGACTAAGAATATCAACAGCATCTTCATTCCAAAAAGAATCTTACTGGTATTGGCTTGTTTAATAAAGCTATTTTTCACAACCAGAAGTTTTCGTAACCCACAGTGATGGTCACTGTAACTGTCTCCACACAGGGTAGGTCTACACGTTCAACTGGAGTCAGCTGTACCTACCTGCTGTCTCAGTAAGCCAGACGTTAACCAGCTCTGGCAGAAAACCTGTGGCTGGGTTGACATAACCCAGAGACTATATTTGTATATCCTGGTGAGTTATATATTAATGTCTGTTTGAGACCATGATACATGTGTACAAATGTGATCTATCCTAAGACACAGAAGAGGAATCTGAGCTGTGTGACACTGTGTTGCTATTTCAGAGTAGCAGCTTAGCTGGTGACTGGCAATAAATTCTCACTAAATCTACATGTTCTGGATAAAACAGTAATCATATAGTACTAGCACACTTGCCAATATTTTTACTGAACCCGGGAACGTGAGGAGCTTGATCTCTGCATCTTTTTTCAAAAGTGGCAAATTCTTGTTTGATCATTGAACTCTCTATGTGTTTTTTCTTGTAGTTGAAAACTACGCATTATTTTCAAGGTTTTTTTTTTATTTCAAGAATAAAAGGTATTCAAACGAAGGATTTTTTTTTTTTAAATTAATCTTTCCTTCATTCTACCATAACTTAAAACAGTGAAAATAAAGCAGAAAAGAAAACCAAGCTGTTTTTGAATGCTGAAAGCAATAAAAAGTATGACTTCATGTATTTTGTCACCTAGCCAGCTCTTCTGTCAAATCCTCTTCCTTCCCCTTCCCCAAGTCTTCCTATATTTCTGCAATAGTCATACTAGGCAAGAAACAGCAACAACAATGCTAGTCTGCAGCCAAATACAAGCTAATCAGATGATGAGAAAGTGTGTGCTTTTGGACGGACGGCTGATACTAAAAGAAGTATGCAAACAGGTTTCTGCCGTCTCCATTTCAAGGGATGTCTAACTTGGGTCTCTACTCTATACGTAAGTGGTAATTTTCTTGCACGTTTTCTTGTAACTTTATTTAGAATTACTTGAAATTAACCAATGGGTCCAGAAAGTTATTAGAAACAGACAGCCAGAGAGATTGAATAAAATACTTTTCTTTAGTAAACAGGCTAAGAAAATGCCTTCAGGTTTGTACAGGATGTCACATCCCTGTGAAGCTGGGAATGATTTTTACAGGTGATATGCACAAGAATAACATTTTTTTTAAGCATATAGGAAAACTATGAAAGATGTTTAAGCATATTGGCAGCAGCAGGTGACATTATAATAAAGATTAAAGCCATATCTGGTTTTACAAAAAAAGTGAATTGTGAAATATTTTTCACTGCTGTCATTATTGTTGTTTTGAAATGCTAATATATCATGCTTCATTACAGCAGTCTTTAGAATTAGAATTTTATTCAGCTGGAAAAAATAAGATGTTTGAATTACTATAGTAAGTATAATCATTTACAGTTGCGATATGGCTGTATTTGGTTAATATTTAATACAAGCTTCCAGAAAAATAGAAGCTCTAGACAGACTAAATTGCATTTGCCACCAGTGAAAAAAGTAACTTACCAGAAAGGACAACTTTTGGAGGATCTACAAGTTAAAAATTGCTCTACTTCTCAACCAGATTATAAACTACCTTTTTCATTTTAGTCACAGCAGGAGAATATGTGAAACAGGGAAATTGTCTAAGATGGACATTAAACAGTTTCCCTTGCAAGGGCATGGGGGAGGAGAACAATGTTCTCCAGCAGGAAAATTCCACTGAAAGTGGGGTCACTCTGTATATTCACACACAGATTGCTTAATCCATTGTGCTGTGTACAGTATACTTCACTTTCCTTAACAGTGTGACTTTGCCATTTCAGTTGTATGTGTATTTCCAACACTTGAAAACTAACCTTCAATAGTAAATTCTGGGAATGCTACTGTCACTTGTTCAGAAGTAACTGTACGTTTGTGGGAGAAGCAGTTTCCTTAGATGGGACAATGGACAGAATCTGATAGATTCTTCTTATGCAGAAACACATTGTTTAAAAACAAGACTAATAATATTGCTTTGGAACTTCCATGTATAAATTGCTCTTGCTCGTAGGATATATAATCTTAAGAAGTGCTATAGCTAAAAAGAAGGTTATATATGAACTATGTAAAATGTTTCTTCCAACTTCTCAGACTTTTGATAATAACATGTTTATTCAGGTTGAACAGAAGGACTGTGATTTCATCCCCACTTTGATTCCTCAATGGTCTTCCACAGAACAGTTATATATCATAAACTAGAATTTTGCCCAAGATTTATAAAATATTTTGGTCACACATTCCACATAAATAAATATAAAAATATAAACCATAATATATAGTTTCAGCCAAGAAACATTTTAGGTTAATTGCTTTTCTAAGCGCAGGGATACCTCTCCTGATGTTTTGACAGCCGGGAGAAGAGAAGGCTCCAGGGAGACCTTATATCAGCCTTCCAGTACCTGAGGGGGCCTACAAGAAGTCTGGAGAGGGACTTTTTACAAGGGCATGTAGCGATAGGATGAGGGGTAATGGCTTCAAACTGGAAGAGGGCAGATTTAGATTAGATATCAGGAAGAAATTTTTCACTCTGAGGGTGGTGAGACACTGGAAAAAATTGCCCAGGGAAGTGGTGGAGGCGCCATCCTTAGAGGTGTTCAAGGCCAGATTGGATGGGGCTTTGAGCAACCTGGCCTAGTGGGAGGTGTCCCTGGCTATGGCAGGGAAGTTGGAACTAGATTATCTTTAAGGTCCTTTCCCATTCTATGATTCTATGATTTTCACCCATCAACACACCCAGGTCCTTCTCCTCAGGGCTGCTTTCAATCCATTCTCTGCCCAGTCTGTGTTTGTGCTTGGGGTTACTCTGACTCAGGTGCAGGACCGTGCACTTGGTCTTGTTGAACTTCATAAGGTTTGCATGGGCTCACTTTTCAAGCCTGTCCAGGTCCCCCTGGATGGCATCCATTCCTTCCAGCATGTAGACTGCTCAACAGAGCTTAGTGTCGTCGAAAAACTTGCTAAGGGTGCCCTCAATCCCACTGTCCATGTGTCCAACAAAGATGTTAAACAGCACCAGCTCCAGTACCAACCCCTGAGGAATGCCATTCATCACTGTTTGCCACTCGGACATTGAACTGTTGACTGTAATTCTTTGCGTGTGTCCATCCAGGTAATTCCTTATCCACCAAGTGGTCCATCTGTCAAATCCATGTCTCTCCAATTTAGAGACAAGGATGTAATGCGGGACAGTGTCAAATGCTCTGCAGAAGTCCACATAAGTGATGTCAGCCATCCCACCATGTTTCCATGATGCCAATAGTCCTGCAGGTGTGTGTATCTAACTTCTCCTGTTTATTCTCCATGCTATGTGTGTTTGCACAGAGGCATTTAAGTTGGGCCCCAGTGTAGCTGACTTACTGCCTGGAGTGGCTGCAATTCCTTTGTGTTGCACTGCAGGTGCTCTCCTGCTGACCTGTGATCCTTCTCCAGGCTCTGGGCATCTATTGCTGGCACTGGCATCAAACTGGTAGGAGTGGGATGGACTGAGATTCCCCTCCCCCAGCAACTTTAGTTTAAAGCCCTCCTCACCAGCTTGGCAAGCCTATGACCGGAGATGCTCTTCCCCTTCTCTGACAGATGGACCCCATCAATGCCCAGTAGAACTGTTTTCTCAATGCAAATCCTATGGTCTGAGTAGCCGAACCCCTGGTTGTGACACCAGTCCTGTAACCATTTGTTGATTCACCATATTCAGTTGGCCCTTTCAAACCCCTCTCCTTTGACTGGGAGGATTGATGAAAAAACTGCCTGTGCTTCAGAGTCCTTTACCACTGCTCCCAGGGCTCTGCAATCCTTCTTGATACTCCTCAGGCTGCTCCTGGCAGTATCACTGGCGCCCACGTGAAACAGCAGCAGCAGATAATAGTCAGTGGACTGTATGATGCTTGATAGTTACTTGGTGACATCCCTAATATGAGTGCCCAGTAAGCAGCACACCTCTCTAGAGAGTGCGTCAGGTCGGCAAATGGGTGCCTCTGTACCTCTCAGAAGAGAGCTGCCTTCTACTATCGCCCATCACCTTTCCTTAGTTGCACTGGTTGTTATGCGGGGAGCAGATCAGGCTGCCTTACTCAGCTCCAGCACCTCTCCTGATGTGACAGGTCCTTCCTCTTCAGTCTGCAGAACATTGAAACGGTTCTGCAAGGGTACCTGAAATGAGTTCTTCCTGAAATTATACACATTTTATGTATTCACCTTGTTACAAAATATACAGTTCATCATTTTGTTTTATTATAATACAGTTAACAAGATATGCTCATCATTCAGTGACCATCTTTGAGGATGAAAGAATTGTTCAGTTCTTCTGCTAACTCCTTGACTCCTTTCTAAATAGTGAGATACTTCCTGTCATCTCTAAGTAGCAAAATAGGCTCTCATATAATGACATGCTATGGGCAAATTTGAACTGCAGTGTACTAATTTTGAAGTAGGCACTAACCAGGCATACTGTGTTATCAATGGCATGAAAGACATTTTTTCTTTAGAGATCCCAACGAGTTCAAGCTATAAAAACATGTTGTCTTTGACATGACATAGGTATAATAAAAAGAAGACCAGACTTGCAGGGTTTAAGCATTATTGCAATAATCAGAAATGCTATTTGAAAATCCCGCTACTTTCTGTATGATCCAGGAGCACATCATCATTAACATAGTATTTTCTTCAGCCTGACTCCACCATATTATAAATAATCAAATATGAAAAACCTGACAATTTCTATGCATGTCTTTCTGCATTCCTCTTCGTATTTATACATTCCCTCTCATATTGATTACTTGAGCGGCCTTTGCAGAGATAACTCCTGTTCCAAAAAATTTCTTTATCCTAATCTTGCCTGCCCATTGTATTTTACCATGACTTCACGTCTTATGTTACCAGTATTCTTTAAGGTAATCATGATGTTGCATTAAATATCTTTTTCCTCATTTGACTGTTTTTGACAGCTCACTCAGGGTAGCCCAGCGTCTCTGAAGGCAACAGTAAAGACTTCCATTGGACTTTGTTTTAGCTTTGTTATATCAATAAAAAAATAGTAAAAACATTCAAAATGCTTGGCTACTATGTAAATTTACAAGCTACTATGTAAATGTACGTTCAAAATGTTATATAACAAATCTTTTGTTACAGTCGGTGCAGCTGTTATTACTGAAACAGCATTTCACAACACACACATATATAAGTAGCATACCTAATGAAGCTGTTATACAACTTTCATCTATGCCTTCTCACAAGAATTTGCGGTTTTTCATGTCATACATTCTGATTACATTGTTTATTAATCTCTCTTCTATGTATTCTTGATGTACTTTCTAATACATTTCAAGTTCACTTTATACACTGCACTGCTTGGGGTAGTAAACTGGCCTTTTGTTTTGTTGGAAGTGTCATGTATAAAGTAGCTCAAAATGAATATGACCAACTATATGAAAAAATCCATGCTAGATGCGATAAAAGCAGTAGGATACCCTTAGTTTCACACTTTCTGTCCAGTCCACTTCTAAAAAATTCCTCCAATTGGCTTTTATGTGATCCCAATTAGAATGAACTCAGCCTCAAGGCTTAGGTTCTGTTTTCAAAATTACTGTGCCTGAAAAACATAATCATCAGGCTATGGTGACAAGCTACATATAAGTTAACAGCAGACTAATCAAAACAATCAGGAAATACCTGTCAATAAAAGATGACAATGAAATAGAGATGTTGTTAATAACATTTTACCAAGACATTTTCTAAGCCTAACATGTTTCAAAGTTTTCATCAGCAGCCTGGATAACCAAAAAGTTATCTACAGAAAATCACATTGGTAATTTATGAGAAAATGGTAGTTACAGCAGTCATGCGAAACAAGACTATTTCTTGGATAAGCTAGGTTTGTTAAAGCAAATGTAGTTATATGTCCAAAAGCAAGGAAGTTGGGCTGTATTTTCAGAATGGATGACTACAAACAATCTAGGGATGATAATAGGAAAAATGATATATAACTCCCTTTTCCACTGGTGTATGAAAAGAAAAGGTGTTCTGGTGGTTCAATATATAGATAGGAAAACAGAAAATTCAATAAGGGGATACAGCTTTGTATACATCCCCATGAGACTGAGTAGACTACTGCATAGAGTTCTAGTGCTGACATTTTCAAGGGATGAGAAAAATTTGAACTAACAGGAAAGAATGAGAGAAATAACCGAAGACCAAATAGTGTCATGTAGTGAAGATGTAGGGTATAGTTCTAGTGCACTTCGTGCTAATCTATGACTGAGCCACTGCAGTTCTGTCTTTCCATTTGCCCCTGCTCCTGTTCCTGCCCTTCATTTTCTGCTAGCAGCAACATTCATGTGAGTGTGCACTAACCAGACTCAGGATACTGCTCAGATTAAAAGTAATCACTTTTCGTGCTGAATTTTTTTTCAACTCACTTCCCTGACCCGGCTCCCTGAAGGAGGTACTAGGTAAAGGAGGAATAGGGTCACATGGCTGAAGAACACAGAATCCAGATTTAAATTGACATGGGCTGACATTAAGTTATTTTAAGGAATTTAGAGATTGAATTTCAATCTTCTTAAAGCTTGTATCTCAATCTGTTTTTGGGTTTTCTTTGTTTCAAAAGTCTGCTGCAAACAAGGAAAGAGTCAAGTACTTCATCAGAAGGGAATAGTAGAAGGCTTTTTAATCTGGACATAATAAGGATCCACTGGAGGTGGAAGCCAGATGAAACAAGAAATCAAATGTCAAATAGTTTGATATTGTGATGAATTTTCAGCTAATTAAAACTGCATACTTTTCTTGAAAATGTACACGAACTACAAATGAGATAGATATCTAGACAGCAATAACTAGATTAAATTCATACACAATATGTAGCCACATGGTATTTTGATGATTGCTGTCTTCTTTTAACTCTCCCTCAACTTTATAGATGCTTTCTGTAATATTCTCTTTAGTTATAACTCTCTTGCCAACTATGCAGAAAACACTTGCATTTTAACATGTTGATTCCCTGACCAATGTGTATTGCAGTTAAGAAACACAAAATATATTGCTTATATTATTTAAATACTTCCATGGAGAAGTTTCTATCCTAAAATACGGCATTACATACAGCTATAATCATCAGCCATTTAAAAAAAAGTTATTTTTTTTCTGAATATTTCTAATTTAATAAAATATTTTTGTGTGAACAAATCTCTGTCCTATAATATTAATTTGTACTAAAATCATAGGAAGAATAGCCTTTCAACTTAAATCACATTTTTTTTCTTTTGTTTTTATAAAACAATAAAAGGATACAGGCAAGACAATGAAATATGATAACCTCAACATTTTTTCAAGTTTTGGATAAAGATGTATTAAAACTCATTTGCACTTCTGCAATCTAATTAGCAGATTTTGAAGACAAGACTGAGTAAGCCATAATACATACACATTCTTCAACAGGAATTTTTTACTCTTTTGAGCAAGTCAGGTCATATTTCTTTTGGAGAACAAGAGTTTGTCAGGTTTGGGTTTTCAGGTGTGTGTGGGGGTTGGTGTTTTGTTTTTTTTCTTGAAGATGAAACATCAGAAATTAGCTTTTCTTATTTAATCAGAAAAATGAGTGGCCCTTTCCTCTTTCTTTCTTCTCACTGAAACAAAACAAAACCAAACCTCTTTCTCACTGTAATTAATTCTGATACAAACCTGCCTCAAACCTTCAGCCAGCCAGAGAAGCACATGATGCATGTTTGAGGAAACGTGGCAGTACCTGATGGCAGGTGGCACAAAAAGAAGATACATGAGAGGAGACACAGGTGTATGCACAAAATGGAACCTGTGAGGAGGTATGTGAAAAGGCATCTTTGGAGAAAAGGGAGGAGGAATGCGGAAGGGAACATTATTGTGGACAATGGAGATGTCTGGAGATGATCTCTTAGAAAGAAGCACTTCTGATGGAGGAGGGATGCAATGCTAAGGGACTGTGGGCCATGGGACACACACTTTGGAGTTAGGACACCCCCAGAGGGACTGCAGCCCACAGACAACCCATGCTGGAGCAGGGAAGCGGTAAGAAGAAAGGGACAGCAGAAAGAAACCAGTGCACACTGACTCATTCCTCCTGTGTCTCCCATTGCCTTAGTGAAAGGGTGAAAGAGTGGGACGAAAAAAAGGAGAAATTGAAGCAAGGAAGGGGGAAGCTGAGCCTACGAAAGGGGAAGGAATTGTTTTTCTGAGGTATTTAATTGCTTATAATCTTTTTTTTTTTAGTACCTGAATTTGTTGTTAAAAGTTTGGCTATTGGTAATAAATTGAGTTAAATTTCCCAAGTTAAGACTGTTATGCATGTAACAATGATCGCTTGGAAAACAGCGAAAATCACAAGTATATTTCTTCACAGTGGCATAGTATGGTAATATTTTCTTAGGAACTTCATAAAACTGTAAATATTTGATTAGCATCCCGTTTCACTTAAGCAGGTATTTGCTGGTTTTATTACTGTGATCATAAATATTCTTGTTCGATCAGAAAAATTAAATTTTATTTCACTTATCATAACCAAAGCCTAAAATAGTATGAATCTTTGGACACCCCCAAACCTTCAAAAAATCTGCGTACTAATTTTAACATATAGAGATAACATTCTAATCCTAATTAAATGGCTTTACTTCATTTTGTCTGTCTGCAGTATTACTACATGCACACTGCTTTCAAACCTTAATAAATCACTTGCTATAAGGCAGCAAAGTTTCCATTTTCTATAATATATTCACCCATGTATCTTATCCATGAGTAAAACAAATTATCATCTTAATTAACAAAATGTTACTTTTTCATGTCCTGTTGCCAGTTGCAGAGCAGGATTATGATAGTCAGAGGTTATTTGTGGCACGAACAGAGTGCAAAAAATACCATGGGCAAGTGTAAATCATATCTTGAAATATGGATTTGAACTTCAGCTTGCACTGCAATTGAAAACATGGATTCTGCAATAATATTATTCACAGAAGATTATTCTAGATTATATTACTATCTAAGAGGTATCTGAAAAAGAAAAGAGACATCCTTGCCAGAGACTACATTTTTAAAATGATTTTTTTTTGGTAGTTGAAGGACCTTTTCTGAGGGAAAATGACCGAATATGTGCCTTACAATTGAAAAAAATGCAAAATTATGGAAGAGCTATACTGTGGATTAACCTGTGGGAAAAGAGGAAATTGGAATTAAATTTTAACTTTTATAAGGATATTTTAAGAGCATCTAGCATCAGACAAATTATTATACTAGAGTATTATATGGGAAAAATTACAGAATAAGTAACTGAAATGTAATTCCATAAAATGGATATCAGAGTGTTTCTGTTAACAATAAAATACGAAGAAAAAAAAGAAAAAGGTGAATTGGTCATCAGTGTGAATGAAAGGCAAACAAAGAAAATACATCAGACCATTCCAGTTTCACAACTTGGCCATGTTTGTATCAAGCAGTTTACTGGTCTCCCTGGTAGAAAAAGAGTATGGCAGAGTTAGAATAAGGACACAGAGGGACAAATATGATAATTAAACAAAGTAATAGATCAGCTTTTGTGCAGGTTATGATTAGATGGAATAGGTCTAAGAAGACCAGAAAAGACAATCCAGAAGGAAGAAAAGGCCTATAAAACCAGGAGTTATGCAAAGAAGAAGGATAAGAAATTACTATTAATTATGTCTTCTAACACAAGGAGAAGGCGGCCACAATTAAACTAACTATAGTTTCCAAACATGAAAAGGGAATTGCACAACGTAAAGTTAAGCTGCAAAAGTCCTTCTCACAGAATGTTGTTAAAAACACTGAGGGGTTGAAAATTGGGTTTAGATAAAACAAATAATTCTCACTAGATTTGTTATTATTTTTGCCGTTTAACAAAGACACTGTTTCTGGTTCAGAAGTTCCTGAAATACGCTTTACTGGAGACAGGGAAATCATACTGAGGAATTATTGCTGGAAACTTGTGCTGTCTTTATTCTTTTTTTCCTGAGCATCCATAGTATTCACCATCATCAGGCCTCCTGTTTAATTAAGAGGCCTTGGGTTTGTTGCAGTAGATTAATTTGTTTGCTTTACATAAAAGTCTCTCTTTTACAAATCTTTGCACACCTTGTGATACAGATCGATTTTATATTGCAGTTTATTATACTTTTCTGAATCAGATTTTTCTCAATATTTTAATAGCATTTGAAAATGCCTGAGCAACATTTTACGGTTCACGTGATAGAATAGAATAGAATAGAATAGAATAGAACAGAACAGAACAGAACAGAATGTTTCAGTTGGAAGGAACCTACAACGATCATCTAGTCCAACCTCCTGTCCATACTGCAAAGAAAACCCTTCATGAAACACAGGTGAATGAGTTGGCCTAACATACCTCTACCTGTAAAATCAGGAATTTCTGTGAGTTTGTAGGAAAATTTTCATTTTATGGAGAAACAAGACGGAGAACTACAGCCAACTCTCTTCTTCCTTTTAATTGTAGATAACCACTTATTTAGGTACATGCCCTTCAGACCCCAGTGGAGATGACCTCAATCTCTAGTGTACACTAGAAGGGAAACTTAAAAAACTCCTTTATCCTACCCAGGAAGTAATTTATTATTTTCAGTAATTGTCTGTTTTCCCTTTTTGTTTGAAATATACAATTGGTTGCTTATGCAAAAATAATCTATTCTATGTATTAACATTCATGGAGAACAAAATATGTGGTTATTATCAGTAGACAAGTTAATTGTTTTGCTTTTATCTCCAGGTACCTAGATGCTGATGGCTGTTTTATATTTGTATTTATATTTGTGATTTTATGTGCCATTGTGACTTCAGAGGTAATAAATGCAAACTGTAAACATGTTTTTGTATAGGGTGATGCAATGTGAAACGTTACAATAGACGTACCTCACTAGAATATTTCTCTGCCATTGAAGTGCCTTTTGACAGTTCCTGTTTAGAGAGGCGTGAACGCTTCAAAATAAAAACTACCTTGTGACCCCTAGTATTAAGATGAATTTCGTCATATGCTTGTGTTTCACTCAGTTAATTGTTTTCATCTAACATGAGAGAGATCTAGTTACTTTAGCATTCCCGCAAATAAATTGACTGCACATAAAAAGAAAACTTGCATGGTGGGTGAAAGGTCTGTTAAATTTCTGTAACTCAGCAAAACCATTCACTAAATTTGCAGAAAGAGAAAAAATGTTCCTGCAGAAACAAGTTTCTGAAGTAGAAACTTCCCAGTGAATATAGAGAAACAAGCCTGCAGGAACAAACAAGCCGGTTCCTAAACTTGTAGCCAGGTTATTTAATAAATCTGTTAAAGCAACTTCTTACTTTAGAGAGCTGGTAATGTGGAGTAGGATTGCATACGATGATGGGATTACACATGATTCACACTACCTAAAATCTACTTCTGCATCTAATAATGTGATTGAGTCATCTAGCCTTTTCACTCCATTTTGAGGCTATATTTATCGAAGTTGTTCAGCTTTAGTAACTGAGAAAGCAGTGTGGTCTAAGATAGTGTCACTATAATTCTGACGTTTGGAACGACCTTACTATCTCATACACACACTACCTCTCCTCAGAGATACTGGTTTATTCTTATCTGGCATGCCGTACTGGTGAAGGGTAGACTGATAAACTTCAGGAAGGACTATTTATCTTATAAGACAGTGCTGCCACTGAAGCTTAATAAAACCTTATTTTTCCTCATTTATCCCAGAATTGCTACCATATCTTCTTTCACACATTACTTATTAGATTCACAAAATTAGAATTTTTTACTTTTTTTTTGCATGATAGACTCTCTGTTCTGAACACCTTATTACTTTTCACAGCACGCTGGATCTAGTTTGAGTGTGTCCGTTTTAAACATGTAGGAGTAGACCTCTGGACAATGTTCCAAACCCCTGTTCATTATAACTTCTCATCTGAGCAGCTCCAGCTGCTTCAAATATTTCTTGGTATTCGAAGCAAGAACAGACAACTGCATGATTTCTTTCTTTCTTTTACACGTGCTGAGCTGGAAAGAAAATACAGGGGAATTGTAAATGTCATAACTCTATTAAACAATCAAGAAATGCAACACACATTCAACATTAAAATAGGGGTTTTTTATTACCTCTAGTTTGTTTAAGAAAAAAAAATAATGCTGGTCTTCTGGAGTGATTCACCACATACAGTTTGCAGACCAAACATCCAACCAGCAAAAATTATCTATGCCTCTGTATCTGTTAAAAGAATAAAATGGACAAATGTGAACTACAGGTAGGGCTGCATCCCTATGAAAGAGTGTGCTTAGGTTGGTAGATGATACCTTTATATACATACTTAAAGTGCAAAAATGTTTTTTTTCATATACTATCATGTAGGAAAGGAGTAAATGGCTTTATGATACTATTCTAGTATCGTGTATAGAATTTAACTAATTAAATTTTACTAAAGCATCAATTTACCAAGTCTTGGTATTATAAACTATACTGTCCATACTTCAATTTCATTTTAGATGATAGCCCATTTATTTCACCTACAGCTGCTGAAAGTTCCTGTATCTCTATTTATATTTCTACAGTCACACTATCTATACCTTTTTTTGCAAGATGTTTTGTGTAGTCTTTGACAATGTTCTTGTCAGTTGAAGCTCCCCATGTGACAGGCACAACATGTTCAGAAGGTCTGATTGACTTACATTCATATTTGGGCCTAAACAATTGAGAAGTCAGTCACTTATTCAGAGAAGAGGGCTCAAGTTTTGTATTTCAGAATGTCTAAATAAACAAAATGTGAATGTCTTATGAATGAAAAAATCATGTATTATTTTTACCAACTCACTGATTTTATATACTAAATAGTGTTTTAAAAGCCTACCTATAATAGGCCACTATTTTAAGGATGCAAAAATTAAAAAAAAAAAAACAAAACATTATCAGTTACGCTTTCATTTTTCTCCTGGGCTTGCAACACAAAGGGCACTTTTGGTTCTAACAGGATCTTTTGATGTGAATATTTCCTTAGATTACTTCCACCTTGGTTTTTTCATCCTTTGCAGTGAATATGCTAATAGAATTTACTGAATACAGCTCTTTTCATAAGTTTCTGCCTTTTTTCCTGTACTGTAAGCTGTAAATCAATAGTAACTGATTCCTGGGGCCAAATATGTTGACAGCAGCTTAATCAACTTGTGTTCATGCTACTTTCAATGTCATCTCTAGCCACAAGGCAGTAAATTCTTTCAGAGCATTTTTCTTTGAACCGTTCTGCTGTATTTTCTCTTTGTTTGTTTTGGAACATATTTCTGGCCCTTTCCCTCAAGAAGTGCTTTTAGTCAGCAGTTTTAGAGAGTGCCTCTTTCCTCCCAGCCCTCCTTGTCTTCTTGTATTTCCTTTATACTTTCCCTCCTAAGAATTTGTAGAAGTTCTCTTTGGCAAGATTAGTATGCTTGATCTTAATAGACATTTTATGCTTGGAATAACTGTACTATGATTGAGGCAATGTACTTTCTATCTGTGCTATATGTTATTGGGTCATATATCTGGCTAAATTACACCCACAATTTCTCAAAAATACTAAAAGAGGGACATTTTGAAGTACCCTCTATTGGAAATACTATCTTGGAGGAGAAATAATGCAAGGAGAGAAATAAATATATAGGAATATTCAGTATTTACAAAGATAAAGGAAAACATCTGGTATGTCTTTCCACTTGTTAAGTCATATTGCTGATTGCAATGAATAGTCTATCAATATGATGTGTATCACTAGGTCATCAACAACATCTTCTGAACATCTTAAGTTCAAAGCTTAACTGTAACAGGTCCATGAACACAATTACTAAAAAAGTATGTCCTAAACATAAAAACATTAACTATTCCTCTGGATAACTGGATGTAGCAAGGAAAAAGCCCCGTAAATTCCTCTGCAGAAAGGAATGCCTTCATCTTAAATCTATAAGAATAACATTAATTGCAGAACAGGAAAGTGATACATCTATAACTGTTTCACAAAGCATTGCATGTATATCTGTCACCCAAATGTCACTTTGTGAGTCCCTAAAACTCACCAGAAAAATATGTTTTTTCTCTCTGGCAATTCAGCAGAAGTGGCTGTCTTAGAAAGGAAAGTAGCCAGGAACTTGCGAGCAGGAACCATTCATGTGTCAAACAGTAAAGTTTACCTGTGATATTATTGGTAAGAAAAATCCAGAATCTGTGAGTTGACTTCCCCCCCGCCCCACCACCCCAGCTTTTTAGAATAGAACTAAACACTCTGTCACAGGTGGGACAAAGTGAACAACCTGTAGTGGATGTGGATACTGGGTTAGTTACATCCTTTACTCTACTAGGCTATTGCCCTTACCTACAGGGCATGTAGACCTGTATTCCCTAGATCTAGCCTTGCCTTCGCCGAAGAGGGAGATGGCTGTTGGTCAGGCAGAAAATCACGTTGGTTTCTGCTGTGCAGCTGCTTGCAATTACTAGTCCCAGGTCTTACCACTTAAGGTCCTGGACACACCCAGGCACTTGTCTTCATACATCTCCCTGATTTCCAGGATCTTCCCCAACTTCCCAGATCTTTTTTTCAGCCAAGACCTTAACATTCTTTCCAGGACTTTAAGACCAGAATTTTCTCTGTCTAAATAGTATACATGTAGAACATATGTTCAGTCTTCTAATTGATAGTTTTGTCCCAATTTTTTATTACTTGGAGAACTCGGGACTTTTCTTTCAGTGTGGGTGTTACCAAAAATTTACAGCCAGCCCATACCAGTTGGAGCTAGCAAGTAGCAAGCAAGCTTCTGCTTGATATCAAAAGTTCCATTTTGAACTTTTACACACACACAATTATCTGGTGTCTGTCAGCATTCACAATTTAAAGTTATTTTTTGCGTACCACAACCCCCAAGTAATTTGTCTATTTTGAATGTGAGGTTCAAGTGTTCTACACTTACTAAAGCCACCTAGCATTTAGACAAAGATACAATTATCTGATTTGACTTAAGGTATCAAAAATTAAGAATTTAGTTTAAGCTGGCAAGCTACTTGCTTTTAATCACTCCTGCATACAATCCCAGCATGTAACATAAGTCATCCTAAAATAGAAGCTGAAAGCAAACAAGATGAACTAGTAACTCAGGAATCAAGACCTTCTCCTAAGTGTGCCCTTTGTCCAGTTCAGTCTATTTATTTAAATCTGTTTCTCCCACATTTAAAGCAAGTACAGGAAGCATGTGTTCTCTGCCAATATTTCCTGAAGATTGCTTTAAAGATCTTTTTCTGACTAGATTTCCATTTCAATACACTGAGAAAGCAAATATCTCTCTCAAGGTTTATTTTTTAAAATATAGCTCTCCTGACTATGGGCCAGAAAAGACTGCTGTAATACACACTATTTCTAGATATTGCCACACAGGTGTTGTATTTGGGAAGACACAAAAGAATTGTGTGTATACCAAATAATATGCAAACAAAAAAACATTCTCTTGCAAAAGGGAAAGTAAAATCCATTTTGCTCAAGGAGGAAGTCTTTGAGGTCAGAGCCTTTGACTATTGTTTCTGAATTTTTTATGTTTTTTTATCTTAAGCCACATAAAATTACTGGTTTGATTTCATTCCACTGTACAGGACTATTTGAAAATGTATCTTTAATGGCATCAATCCTGCAACTTTCCTAATGTAAAGGTATAAGGATGTGGAAATTGAATTTATATTGGTTAGTTTTAATAAGGACCACCAACAGCTTCATTGATCTATCATGATATGGGCTTTTTTTTTTTTTGGAGAGGGTGGGAAGAGGGTTGTTTTGGTTTTGTTGGATTTTTTTTTTAAGGTTGAGAAGCAATATGATTCTGAATTTTCTGATAATATTACAAAGGTGGTATTTTTATAGTTGCATCACAGTCATACCACTTTACTACTCCTTTACTACAACTAGTATTTTTATATGACATGTAACAGATTCCAAAACACATGCTGTATTGTGTGACAAACTTCAGGAGAACAGAATTTGACCACTTCAAGGATCTGCTTGGAAGAGTCCCATGGGATAGGGCCCTTAAGGGAAAATGGGTTCAATATACCTAGTTAATATTCAAGGATCAGCTCCTCCAAGTTCAAGACAATTCTATCCCAACAGGTAGGAGGTCAAGCAAGAACACCAGGAGGCCTGCATGGGATGAACAAGGAGCTCCTAGCAAAACACAGAAAGGAAGTATGCAGGGGATAGAAGCAGAAACAGGTGACCTGGGAGGAATATAGAGGCCCTGTCCAAGCATGCGGACAAGCAGTTCGGAAAGCTGACTTGATATGGGCTGTGGCAACAAAGTCTTGACGAAAGTCTTGATGTTGTGCAAAGTGTTCAGCAATAGACAAAACACTGGTATGTTATCAACATTGTTCTAGCCACAAATGCAAAGCACAGCACCATAGGGGCTACAATGACAAAAGTTAACTCCGTCCCAGCCAGACCCACCACGAGAAGACAGAGGCAGTCTCTTTTCAGTGGTATCCAGTGACAGAACAAAAGGCAATGGGCAAAAAATGAAACACCAGAGGTTCCAACTGAACATAAGAAAATACTTTTTTAATGTGAGGGCGACTAAGCAAAAAACCAGGTTGCCCATATAGATAATGGAGTCTCCATCCCTGGTGATATTCAAAAGCTGTCTAGCCATGTTCCTGGGAAACCTGCTCTGGGTGGCCTTGCTTGAGCAGAGATGCTGAACAAGATGATCTGTAGATATTTCCTCCAAACCCAGCCATTCTGTGTTTCTGCAATAATTACGAAGGTAACTTTCTTTTAGTCGGTGTTTCATTAGTGTATTTAGAATCTTCAATGCAACATACTAAAGAGGATGTTATTTTCTATAATCTACCATTAATTTTTGTTACTTTATCTTCAATTTCAAATAAAAAGAGACAAGATACAGGCCAAAGAATTACAATGACCAACTAATTTATCATTAATAATCAGACAAATAGGTACCTGCCCATATTTCATAGATCTGTTCAATGGAATAAAAAGTTTGCTAGAATGACAAGGTCACAATGATAAATTCAACTTTTTTTTTTTTTTTCATAAAATGTTTCTACAGGCAATAACAACTTACATGGAAATACATATAAGGACTTTATGGAGAGATGAAATAGAATTTTCACCCCACAGTGATGCACACGAGACATTTACAGCTTGATTCTATAGGATTTTCCCTAATGAAAGCAGAGTCCTTTCTTACTAATTATACTGATTTGATACATGAAAGTAAAATGATTCTATTACTAGGTACCCCCTATGAACAATTATGGAAACATTATTGCTGGAATTCTGTACTTATGTTCAAAAGAAATCATACCAGATGTGAGTTAACGTTGCTATTAAAATCAAAGGAAAAAGTAATAAGCAAGCATAATAGGAAATACTTTTCAAAAACATTCATGGGTTCCTTAGCGTAATGAAAAAAGCTATCTTTGAAAAAGCTGCTTCAAAAAAACCCAAAAAAGATATCTTAAGTTCATGTACTTTGCATATGAAGCTTCCTGCTCATATACATATGGTCTGTAGTCTCACCCAAACCTTTATCTATTTATGGTTCCACCACCTCTTTGCTAATCTGGATATAGTCGCTTTGTTATTATCCTCACCTTGCAGGTGTCTTACCATTATACTCAGTGCCAAAAAAGTCTGAGACATATTTCAATATATTGTATTTTTCTTCTTTAATCTCATTAAATACAAACCTTTGCTGCTTTCGATAAAAGTCACAAAGTAAAATGGCCTTATCCATAACTCACTGGTATATGCACAATAGAAATGTCACTATATGATTAGGCACCTCAGGACTTTCAACAACCTGTTTCTCTTTGGGTGTGCCTAAATTAGTGTTTTAATTCAGAACAGGAACTTGCTTTTGAGCAGGATCTCCTCATCAGCACATGTACTTAATTTTGGTTTTCACTATGTATTAACCTTGGATCCTGCAGACTTAATTCCCTTTCAGATTAAACCAAACTTGAAGTGCACTAGAAATAAACTTAATGTACAGCAACTGCTAAAGAACTTTCAGTGTGTGGGACCACAGTGGAACTATCCAGGACAAACCTATCAAAACACATATAATGTGATGGCTCCACAGCTTGTTAAAGGTAGATGATACCTTCAATATTTGAAGGCAATTTTGTTTTGCAAATCAAGGCTGAGAAACACAAGCTGCTTCCTAAGAGTGCAATTGGATTAAGACAGCAAAGTATGTAAACTTTACTTAACTTTGCTTCCTGATTTCTGCTGAAATAAAGCTACAACTTTCTGTAGTGGATTTAATTTAATTGATCATAATCAAGCAGAGAAAACATGAAAACTTTAAAAGGGACCCTGTTAATTGCAACTCAATATAATGAGTAAGAGCGTCCAACTGCAATACAAGGCCTTTATTTTGACTCATCTACAGTACATGTGATGGAATTTCCACAGTATCTATGTAGGAGGAACCATCTGGAGTATATCATGTTCAGCTATTCTAACATTTTGTATTACTGAATATATATGCCCAACATACTGAAGTTGTAACAAAAAATATTGTTTGGCAGAATTTATGATAAAATAATAAGGTCATAGCAAAATTCCAATTTTGAATAACTCATCATTACAGACTGTTGGGAACAGGCAAAGTTATTTGACATAGGTCACTGCAAGTAATTAACTACTTTTTAAACAGTAATTTCAGTTTTATGAAGATTCATTACTGTATTTGTGTTAAATATTTGTGCAGCTCAAAAGAATTGCCTCATGTTTGACCAAGGAAAGACCTGATGATATCCAAACTACCAATGCTTTGAAGTTAGGGCTACTGTCTCTTTGCATTGTGTCCTCAGAAAACATCAAACAGTTGCAAAGACACCATGTAACCTCAATTTCATTCTGAAATTCTATTACTTTCAGATACAGATATTGCAGTGAATGTTACTGCAAGAGCAGAAGACTACTCCTTCTCTCAAGTGATTATTTTGTAATGGAGATCATAATTTCTATCACTTCTTCATTATGTTTTAACTGTTCTGTCTTGCTTGGCTGCATACGAACACTTAATGAAAGTTGCAGCTGTTTTTGTATAAACGAGCCTCACTACAAAGAGGGCTGGTTGTATGCCAGAGTTCTATGTATTCCAGTCATTCACAGACTGAATTCAAAGTCTTAAGGCTAATCTAAAAGTGCAGCTATGGAGTACTTCAATAGTGAATAGACAAACAACAATGACTTTTTTCCTTTTTTTTTTCCTTTTTTTTTCCCCCCCAATGATTATGCATATTAATAAGCAAGCCACAGAAGACCTGGAAATGAAAAAAAGACATTTATTTCTAATTTGCTAGGCTTCCTGTTTTGAAGTATCCCATTGACATTGCAATCAACCTCAATTTACAACCAACTCACACTGACATCTGGATCAGTCTCCTTAATGGTTTTTACCTCAAAACATGTTATTCAGAGCCAGTGGGACAAAGGAGAGACAATGCACATAAGCCAAAGGAAAAATAATGAAAAAAGAAAAGCTGAGAAACCTTGAAAATTTGAAAGAGAGAAGTATGAGATTTTTTTTCCCCTAATACTTCTTACTTTCTCAGTGGAAAAATGGGAGCCTAAAAGACAGTGCATCAGAGTTGCAAGAACTGGGTATGTTTGTTTTGTTTGTTTGTTAAGGATCCTATTTACAATTTCCCTATTAAGAGAAACATATTCACAAAGACAAAGATGTTGTGAAAACATGATTTTTGAATAAGACCTAAATTTGCATGAATTCTTAATGGATTGCAAATGTTCGTTATGAAGTAATGCAATAGAAAAGAAATTGGAAACACAGTGAGTACAAAAGCATATTTGTTCCCCCAAAATCAGTCTTAACTGATTTGTGCCTTTAGTAAACTGTCATTAATAATTCCTATGTATAAGAGAGCCTTTTGTCTGTAAGTATAGTCATTCATATGCATGAACCTCTCCTTGATCCAGAAAACATTTCAGGTTCATTTTCAGTACTCTTGAAACAGCTTCTTAAATTCATAGTTGACTAATTATTTTTTGTTTCAGACTGACTTCAGGTGGGATAGGATCTACATTATGTCCTCACCCGAAACTGAACTAAAATTTTATATAAAGGTGTGTAGATTCTTCTACACAGCTAATGCTGACAAAACTTAGGATACAAACTGAAAGCTACCTGTACAGGCAAAACACCACCACATTACACACCTCTAAGGGGGTCATTCGGTTCACCTGAAATCTGGCTGGTTTGTCATCTTTTGATTATATATGGTCAGAAGAACTCTTTGATATCTAAAATTGCATGAGGTGAATTCAGGCCATGGTACTTAATACAATGGTACCTACGGGTATATAGTGTATACATGTACTTCAAAGTAAATCAGTGAAGAGCACTACGAACCAACAGGGGTACCCCCATTCCCTTGCTGATTACAGCTGTACTAGGAGGGTAGTGACCCATTCCCCTGGCTTTAGACCAACAAGGGAGCCTATACATGTGTAGGTTATGAAACTTAACTGTCAAAACAGAGTGGCTGCACATAAATGGGAAAGATTCTTCACCCATGCTAAACCTTTAATCCTGCCAGGGATTTATTTGAGAGCGAGCTCTGTGCCAAAGCCATACCAAGAACTATGGTAATATTTTAACAAATAAACATTTGAGTTTCAGTGTCTCGATCCATGCCTTGTCATGGTTTTTACTACTAATGGATGCAACCATTATGCCTTTTCCTTCGGTCAATACACACAAACTCACTAGGTAAAACTGTGACTCCTAAAATTATCATAGTCACCCTCAACACAGGTATGGAGCTTGCTAGAGTTATTTTATCCTGCCTCAAACCCTACTATAATGCTGTGTATCTGTTAATAATTAACTAATTCTTAAATTGTTAGGTAGTCAACAAATCTCCAACTTATAAGTTTCTGCCTTTCTTAAAATTAAACAGTTACACAGAAAAAGTATCTCCACCACCAAGAACTTCTTTGTTATTGATTTGTGTCTTTGACACCTGTAATTGCTGTCTTTCTGGCTATCAAACACTAAAGCCCAAAGAACACAGTAGTAAATATTCTCTTATACAATTTTGTTAAGTATTCTGGTTTGGATCAAACATATAATAATTTTAATGAAACAATATTTAAAAGTGAATAAGTATTTGTACTCCAATCCTCTTTCCCCTTCCTTCTCCTATTAATACCTATTCATCCCACATGTACTAAAAAAAAGTAAAGAACTCCCGAACTCTAACATCATCATTATGACTCTTTATTTTCATATTTTTATTATTCCTAGGTAAGACCAGTTTTTTTCTGGTACTTGTGTTTTATTTTCTCTAAGAAGCAGATAATTTAATTATTTATCATCTCATTAACATGCTTGTCGATGTTAAATACTAAATGTGCAAAGTTATTTTTGTTGCTTGATAGTGATTTTCACATCTTTTGATCTTTTTTGTCCCCCTTTGGTCATTATCACAAGTTTATGAGGCCTCAATTATTTTTAATTCAATACCTCAGATACAGATCCTTTATTTCAATATTTTTAGAAGATGAAAAAGGCAAGATACAAGAAAGCAAAACATCTTGATGAGGAAAAAAAAAAGGAAGAACAACACTTTGAAATGTCTGGTTTCAGTAAGCATGTTTTATCACCAATCAAATACACTAGTTGTAATTTTTAATGTGCTTTGGTTTTGGATTTTTTTAAATCTCTGAAGAAGAGGCTTTCCAGAAATTTTGATATATTATAGAAATAGAATAAATAAAATACCTAAATACACAAATAAATTTTAATAGTGATACTTAATAGATTCAAAATCGTGCATTTTTATTTAACTAAGTTTATTATTTAACTATCTAATTTTTTCACTTGTAATTATATGCAACTATTTCCATCTACCTCTCTGTGGCTTTTCCCAAAATGCTGCAGGTTGCCTGAAGCTATTCCAATATTCAGTGTAAGATTTTGACATTTTTAGGATGTGCTTATCAACCATTCAGGTGAGAGACTGCAGTGCAACATGTTCTGTCAATTTCAGAAGTATTTTATGAGCACCATTTTTATGCATCTTCTTTTTGCAGAAAAAAAAAAAAAATTGCCAAACTTGATAAGGCCACTAAAGACTTAAACTGTATCTGAAAAAAAAACCTGTTAATTAAATCTTTCACAGGTCAATAAATCAACTTTTATATGTACAATATCCTTTACTAAAGTGGGTATTCAATCCATGCTACTAGCTATAAGGTTGGATTACTAAAGGTTCCCTTCCACCCGGGTTAGTTTTCTTCCAGATCTGAAGTTACTCCTCACATTACATGATCACTGAGCCCAGTGAAATGGAAGCTGATGGAGCTATATCACCCTTCTCAGCAGTGTCTGATCATTAAATCAGTAGATTATACATCATATTATATATATCTGACAAAGGCTGATCTTGGAGGGAGGATGCAATCCAATGCTTTACAGTGATATTAGAGGAAGTGTATGTTGAAAATCAAAACTGTGAAGTTACAATGCTAATGAAACATCATTTACAGAGGTGACAGGATAAAGCTGTCCAGAAACCCACATTTCAGGAGCAGGATAACAAATCGTTTCTCCTGCCACCCACCTCCTTGCTCCGGTAATAAAAGAATAAGTCAAGATTTTTCTCAAGTTCAGTATTTATGGTCACTGGACGTTGTTGAATTACTATGCAGAATTCAAATGAAACACAAAGGTGTGGCCTCAACACTCATTCAGTAACAAGTGCTGGTGCTTCCAAACATTTGTGAGCACCATTCTGAGAAAACAGTTTATACCATAACAGCAGAATCAGAGAGTAGGCATTTCGTCAGATTAATTTACTGCGTCTCACAGTAGTTTGTTTGAACCTCACAATTCAGTAATATGGCTATACTGCTTCTAGGAGCTGCTGCTACATCTACAAAAATTACCAAACAGTATATGTCATATCACTTAAGTAAGCATATTCATTTATTAAGCAATATTCTGAACAAAGATAAGAAAATGGATATTGTAACTTTCAAAGTGTTTTAATATTTGCAATGCCTTTTAAAGCCTAACAAAGATGTTTTGTATTTTCATTATATTCTTTATCTACGAGTCTTTTCTCTCCTTGTATTGTATAGATCCCTCTAGTCCCTTTCTCATTCTGCTGCCAACCCATTCTGCTCAGAAAGAAAACAGTATTCAGCAGTTCTGCCAGTTGCATATGAACACTGTTCATCTCCTCTATTTCATCTCAGTTGTCAGTTAAGCAAAGCTTAGACAAAGCCTCTAAACTTTTCAAAATATCTAAAAATCTGAACAAAGGCAAGACTTTGACATACAATGCAGAGGTGTAGCATTTAATGTAAATCTACTGTGGAATGAATATTATTCAGAAACCACTCATTTGGCTAAGTTGATACACTTTTTCTTTCACAGCTTTCACTTTCTCTTCAAAATAAAGACTTGGAGATAGATGGTAATTTGTCACAATATATTTGTGTGTTAACTGTCCTTCCTGAAATTGATTTCTTTTCTTTTTTTTAAGAAATAAATCTCTATGAAAAAAAACCAAAACCCATGAAAAACATTTTCTGAACATTAGCTGTTGAAAGCTTTATTGTGCACCATAGAATCACAGAATGCTTTAGGTTGGAAGCGACCTTAAAGATAATCTAGTTCCAACCCCCCTGCCATGGGCAGGGACGCCTCCCACTAGACCAGGTTGCTCAAAGCCCCATCCAACCTGGTCTTGAACACTTCCAGGGATGGAGCTTCCACAGCTTCTCTGGGCAGCCTGGTCCAGTGCTTCACCACCCTCAGAATGAAAAATTTCTTCCTAATATCTAATCTAAATCTGCCCTCTTCCAGTTTTTAAAGCCATTCCCCCTCTTCTTATCACTACATGCCCTTGTAAAAAGTCCCTCCCCAGCTTTCCTGCAGGCCCCATCTACACCTTAGAGTAACTTAGAGTTACTACTATATGGTAATATTTGTTTAAGTTTGTATGTTTTTTAAACAGCTATTACAATTGCAAATATATATATTATGCTTTTTCATCTCCTTATAAACATATCACATGTTTATTAAAAGCTGAGTCTCTACGGATATCACTGTCAGAGAAATCACTTTCCGTTCTACCATAATATGTTGTACAGACTTTAAGACAAAAATGGGATAATAATGGGAAAGGTTACAAGTGTCAGCAGAACCAAATCCGGAATAAGTTACAGGAAAGAAATCTGAAATAAATAACCCAAATCCCCTAAATTGTTCTGTCACCAGTATTTCCTCCCTTGTATCATTCTTCAACTCAGGTTTTGCACAACTTCACGTAATAGCAGGTAGAGCAACACACGGTTGTATCCAAACTACAACCAAACCTGAAGGTCTGCTACCAGACCAACAACATCATAAAATTTATGTGGGCAACAGAAACAGATACAAAACCAAACATTTATTGATAGTCGAATTAAAGTATTAACAATCTAATCAAAGAATTATTCTTAGTCCAGTGACAGTGATAGTAACAATTATAAACCCCAGTATCCAATTACTGATAATTCCCTTCCATGATACAGCCAAAACTGATCAAACTGTCTACTATCTGCCTGTTTCTTTGGTGTTATTCTCATGTTTCCATTTTTGTGAAACAAAACAAAACAAAACAAACTCATAAAAAAAACAACCCCCAAACAAAAAAAACCTAACACACACACTAATGACAAGTTGTTAGTATTCCCAAGTTCTTCACTGTAAGGGGAATGATGTCATACTCACTCCATCATCTGTTTAGGGTCATATATGTTCTATACCTTCCTCTTTCTTTGTTAGTCCACAATCTACAATTTTTATGTAAGGGCTGCATGTTATACGTGTGTTGGACATTTACTCTTTGTTCCCTTTGTTGTCTCTAAAATTGGTTCTACTCAACTCCCAAGGTAGCATTTCTTTTAAGCTTAGTAATTGCTTTATAGCCCTGGGGACTCTGCTCTTATCCTTTGCCCAGAATTTCAGGGTATTTATCCTGTACGGTATTATCCTAGAGACACAGATAATTCACTTACCACAGAATAAGTGCTGGTTATTACTAGCTATTAGTAATAGTACTAACAGAATAGAATTAGTATCTGTAGGTTACAGAAATGTATCAAAATTATTATAACAGTAGGTGTTACACTAAAAAATTATGGTGAGCTAAACCCAAAATAAATTAAGTAATATATTGTTAACTTTTAAGCAGTTACAGGGATTGCCAAAACTTCTTCAGGAAGGCCAAGTTCAGACAATGCAAGCCTGATCAGTTCAAATTCTAAGTCTTTGCAGAATTATTGCAAAGCTGTAGCCTGTTACTAGAATGGTAGTATATTCACCATGTACTAGAGTACAGCATTTTTACACTCGTGCAATTGAATGTGCAATGATAAAGAGCTCTATTTCTCCTTTAAAAAAAGAGTGAAGGTGGAGGGGAATTATAATTCTTTCTGTTTTCAGAGAGAAGATTCCAAGATGCCTAATAGATACCTAGATATACTGCACAGAGTCATAGAATCATAGAATCGTTTGGTTGGAAGACAACTGAGATCATCAAGTCCAACCGTTAACCTAGCACTGCCAAGTCCACCACTAAACCATGTCCCTCAGCACTACATCTAGTCTTTTAAATACCTCCAGGGATGGTGATTCAACCACTTCCCTGGGCAGCCCGTTCCAATGCTTGATAACCCTTTCATTGAAGATATTTTTCCTAACATCCAATCTAAACCTCTCCTGGTGTGATTTGAGGCCATTTACTTTTGTCCTATTGCCTGTTACCTGGGAAAAGACTGACACCCACCTCTCTACAACATCCTTTCAGGTTGTTGTAGAGAGCAATAAGGTCTCCCCTGAACCTCCTTTTCTCCAGACTAAACGACCCCAGTTCCTGCAGGTGCTCCTCATAAGACTTGTTCTCTCGACCCCTCACCAGCTTTGTTGCCCTTCTCTGAACACGTTTCAGAACCTCTATGTTCCTCCTGGAGTGAAGGGTGACTTTAATTATTGGCAGCAAAAGTCAGCTCCTGACACTGAAAACTCTGGAAGAGTTCTAACAACATAAACTAGTCTCCTAATGGTTACAAATCAACACAGCTTCTCTGAAATCAGTTGCGTGCAATGTTTGGCAGGACATGAGGACCTTACATCAAAAACCTTGTTACAGAAAATAGGAAACACTTTTTATGCAAAGCCAAAAATTTTTGTTCATAGAATTAAAACCTTAGGAGTCTAATCAATAATTATTAGGCCAGATTTAATAGTTTAATTTCTTTATTTTCTTCTTGTACTGTAATAATTAAAGGCTTTGCACTTTGCTTTTCGTCATTGAAATTCTACTTTACAGCCAAATGTGTGGAGTATTTTACCTATGTTGGATAACTATTCTTACTTTTCTTTATTGGTTTAAAATTGCCTTTTTTTTGCCCAGCAATCCACTCCACATTTTCTTAACTGACCACTGGTGAGCTCTTTAGAGCTATAGGATCTCCTATATAATTTTGTATGTCCCATTTCACATCATACACCTGTACTCTTCTGCACTGCACTGTATCACTTTCAAGGCTGTTACTGTAATATGATAAATTGTATTACTGTATACTACTACTACCACCGTTAGAGTGATAAATATTTCCTTCTATACAGAATAATTACTTTCTACTGCCATCTATGGAAAAATTATACCACATGATTGTATAAAGTTAATTAAAACTAAGAAATTGATTAATAATTAATTGGTCATTAGAAAACTGATGATATTGTTAAACAAGTTCATTTTATTCAGACAGGCCAAGGTGAAACCAGACAAAACCTGCAAAGTCCAAAAGCCTTGAAAAGTTGTACAAAGCCTGTCACCAGTTGCTAACAGTGGCAACTTCGTATTTACTAGGCTATAAGGATCCAGCCCAATATTTTATTCTTAATATTCAAAGATAGACTATGGAGTTCTTGCTAGTTCACAAGACTGTAGAACATGCTTTCCTAGGTTTAACCCATCACATTGGCTTGTGGGCACATTAACTATTTAGAAGTTTTCCAAATGAAGGTTCAGCCCCTGTATCTTAGAACTGTTGTCTGTTCCTCACAGGCTCAAGCTCTGCAGTAGTAAGAACTTCAATAGTTACAGCTGAGTAATTGTTGTGCGATGTTCACAAAAGGGATTTTACTTAGTACTTCTGGATATTGCAGAAGTTTGTAATTCACTCCCACTTCATGCTGGATTCACATACTATGAACAGTATTTCAAAGCCTGTCAGACTTGCAGAAATAACTAGGTCCTGACCCACACTTATTGAACAGAAGAGTAGTGATTTCATGAAGCAATTTTAAGAGCAATTACTGGAGGAAAGTTCCCTGGGTCATGCCTGTTCTATAAAATCTAAAAGAAACAAATCATAAGAATTCCCTCAAATCCTCTGTGCATTTCTGGCACAATCCCATAAATTCAGTGGCTGAGCTGCTGGCTTTTTTCATGTATCACACAATTTAAACTTCTGTTTTATATTAGCTTTACACTCTTATTTAGCAGTCACCCATATCAGTGGTGCTACACAGAAGTAAATGTGTATCTTTCCTGAAAACTGGAATGGTAAACTAACCATCCAAAAGAAACTGCAGTCAAACATATCTAGCAAGCCAACGATCTATATTCAGGACTAAATGTGCAGGAACATGTTTAGTTTTAAATATCTGTTTTGGAAATATTCCAAGAATCTTGTCTGTATTCAATCTTTAACTGATGTTACCTGAAACTGTGAACAAACCACAATTACTGTTGTGTGAAACTTACGTCAAGTAAGTGCGACTAACACTACTTTAACACTGTTACTAAGCTATTATTTCTAACATAGTGTATAGGGACTGGTATTGTAATGCTGATCATTTTGCTTTTATATTGCTTGTAATAGTAAAACTACTACTGCTGGAAGTCAAAATAATGTCCTAATTTCTTCAAAAGAACAGAGAGATAAGGAAATCATAATCAGTCTAGAATTGAGCAACTGGCCTTAAAGTAGAGTCCAAACCATGTTAGACACCTTAACCCTGTAAAAACTTCATCAGAAGTCTAAGACAATTGAGAACAGAAACCCAAAGGTGGATCTTAAGGAAGTGCATTTCTACACAAAGTTCCTCATGGAAGCAGATGACCACACAGAAGTACTTCTAAAATACTTCCATAGTGACAGCCATTGTATAATTACATAATTCAAAATCCACATTAAAGCTTTTGTATCTCTTGAAGAGTATTCCAACACACAACTTCTACCTTTCTAGATAACAGCCTAAAATCTAGAATTTTTTTTTTTTTTTGATGGGGTAAGAGAAGGATATTCTCCATTTTCCTCCTGTAATGCTTTGCAATGTTATGCAAGGAAAAGAATCCAGATTCACAGAGCAAAAGAGATAATAAATGTGTTTAACTGTACTCTTCTGGCTATGACAGGCAGTTATTTAAAATAGTGTCTTGTATAATGTACAGACAGTATTAGGATAGAATGTGAATGAATAGGACACTATCATTTCCATAAACAGAATGCAAATTTTCACTACCACAAAAGAATCCCTAAACGCTAGGTCATATGGTGCAGTTTCATTGGCATGCAGAGGAGACTTCTTTTTCTTCTGAATCCATTTTTCCTCTTCCAGATACAGGAAGATCATCTACATTTAACTTTAAACTGAATTTCTTTCTGAAGTCTATTCTCTAAGCAGTCCAGGTAATGGGGCTTGTAAATAACATGTTGACTGTGATTTTAAAATGATTACTGAACTAATCAGTACCATTCAAGAGCAAAAGGAACCAAATGGCCTACAACAACATTTAGGACCTTTGGAATTGCAGGGTGTAAAGACAGATGTTTGCTAGGTTTAGATGCAACAATAGGCATAAATAGCAACCAAAAAGAGGTTTTCCAGTATCTCAGCAAATGTTCCACTTTAGCTATTTATATCCAACTTAATATAGTCTTGATAGGTTTCTTTTTTTTTTTCCAACATGGTAAGGCTTCTTTGTTCTGTATATAAATAGTTTAAAGAACAAAAGAATTTAATCTCTGTAGCCTTTTCTACCCACAATCCAACACCAGAATGAGGTTTCTAAAAGTGGTTATTCAAAGAATGAGAAGAATTCTAGTTTCCATTATTTCCCAGTATCTGAAATGTTCTTAGTAGATGATGAATTATTTGATATATTTTTGTAGCTCATAAAGTAAAAAACAAACAAGCAAAAACAGCTAGCACACTTTCAGAAAATTTTACAAGAGAAAAATGATCTATTTCCCTAAGAAAAAAACCCTCCCTTTTAGAGAAGATTGCATTTTATAATAAAAGTGAAACTAGTAGCAACAAATATGGTTGAAATTTATTCATTTTTCAACATATATTTCTAAAGGAAAAACTAGGCTAAAAAGCATCACAATAGGAAATTTTGTGTGAAACAATGTGTACAGTAGTTGTGAAAAGAAGACAGACACAGTAGGTAAATAGTTTTACAGGAATCTCTCTGGACAAATAATCTTATTGCTAAGTGCAAAAATAAGCAATAAGTTAGGCTGATGGAACAACTTAACGGATAACATTATTTTCCTAGAACTGCAATATAAATTAATCAACATACTAGAAATGTTTACTACCTGATATGAAAGGAAGACTAAGCAGATAAACTACTGAAAAAGTTTATTACTTATACATCACAGTACCTTGATTCCCTCCCATACTACCACCATGCTTCTCTCTCCAAAGTATCATGGAACAAGCATTTCTTCTATATCAAAGGCCTAAGAGAAAAAGACCCTGACAGTGGCATTATTCTAGAAGTTGAAAGTGTTTACTGATACCTTGAAACCCCTCCACCTCTGAAACTTGTAAAAAACCCCAAAGCAGCAAACAAAACCTCACAAAAAAAACCCAACAAAAACCCAAACAAACAACAAAAAAAAAACAGACAAAAAGAAACCAAAACACACAACAAAACCCCCAACCCTCTCATCCTTACCTTTACCAAATACTACCCAGTACAAGCATCTTTTCTACATACTTGCTTTCAAAGTATTTATCCATTGGAGGGTGCATTTTTTTCAGTATTGTGGATGAGTTATTAGACTGACTTTATTTGCCGCCAAAGTGGAATAATCAAGCCACACATTATAAGTAAAAAATATAAGATATTGGATAATAAAGATATATATAATTGGATAATAAAAAAAGTGTAAAGTAACATTTACAGTTTCTATAGGTCTAGAAATTATAGAATATGCTATTACAGGGTATCATTCTATTGCTGTTTCATAATGTAACATGAGGAAATAAGCTGAAAGTCCATTTCAGACAGATGAGTTATTTTATATCATGTTAGTTGTGTTCAGAAAGCACAGCAAAGACTGGTAGAAGATGTAGAGATAATAGTTCGAGCAACTAGAGTTCAAAACAAAATGTTAAGTTGCTTTAAAGTGTATTTGTAGGTCTCATGAATAAGGTAACAGCTCTAAAGAGCAAAGCAAAAAATAGCAGAGGAGAAAAACAAGTGCTTGCTTGTGAAAAAAAAATGGTATTTCCATCTGAACAGATGTTTCTTTGAAAGCCTGTTGCAAGTACAACATTTTGAGAATTTCAGTCAATGAAAATATGGATTTTGCTTAATCAGGTGATTTTTGTCAGAGAAATAGAAAATTAAGAAAACAGCCTACAGCTGAATTATGTGTAACTAGTTTTATAAAAAGCTTTGTGCATTACAAGGAGAAGAACCTACAGTGAAGTTTAAAGTTTGAAACATGGGAAATGATTTTAGGGCCAGTTTTACTGTCAAGCTATAAAGTGAACTGTTAAGAAGCTGAGGCCATCGCAAGACCCACTTTAGACTAAACCAGGCAGAGAAACTTGTTCAAAAGAAAGCAGGAAAGTTTCCTACCCAAGGATATCTGATTTAAGTTTAAGATCATAGAATGGACACAATCACAGAATAGTTGAGGTTGGAAGGAGCCTCTGGAGATTATCTGGCCCAGCCCCTCTACTCAAGCAGAGTCAACTAAGGCTGGTTGCCCAGTATGAATCCAGTACTTTTGATTAAACAATTTGAATACCAAGTTTATCCTCAGATTACGTTTCCATCCCCTCTTTCACAGCAGCCAAACTAGATCATAGAATCTATGAATGAGATAAAATAATACTTATTGATGGGATAAAAACTTTGATTTGACTATTCAACATGAAAGATATAAGGCCAAGTACTTTTTCATATCCAAGTATTTCAAGATACAGGAAATTTGGGGGTTTCTTACCAGTCTCTAAAACTGTACATATTATCAAAGATAGTTGTCTTTCTCCCTGAACTATCAATATAGTGGTGAGAAGAGAGAGTCTTCAGAAAGTCACTCAGCTTTAGAGAGATTCATCCTTTCTCATGTTTCTGTGGAAAGTGGGATGAACTACCCCTGAAAGTGTCTCTCTGCAATTTAATTACTGAGAAAGCTTATATTAGGCTTAGTTTAAATTAGATGCCTAGTTTGCAAACTACTAAGATGATGTGAATCTTCTCCAGGTCAGATATGATTTTCAGATAAGAATTTCAGTTGCCTGTTAAGATACATGTTCTCTATTTGTTGGAATTATTTGAAATATTTATATTAGTGTTCTTTGCACGCATTCATGTTTCTGTGGTTTGTATGTGAGAAATACCATTCAAGATGGACAGAATGAGAAAATTATAGAATGCTAGCAGTCTTATGAAGGGGCAAGAATCAATTTACAGGACAAGATTTGTGCATTGTGTTTCTCCTTTCTTATATCTGGAGCTGTATTAAGTTTTATGCCATTCAAAAGATTTACATTTCAATATAGCAGAAGGATAGAAACAGTGATTAAGGTGACGACAGTACGTGCCTGCTTTTAATGAATGAATCCTGCTAATGAGGAGCCATTCACTTTTAAGTGCCAATATTTTCCATTTGTTGAAGGTTTGTTACTCCACGACTATATTGAAGACTACTTTTGGTGGAGTTTGATTTATACGCTATTGGTCTGCACCAACTTCCACTGAAATGCTTAGGAGACTTTCTGGGGATTTTAATGGGAATTTGATCCATCCCTTTGTATCTAGTATAACAACATACATACTGGTAGGTATTTAACAGTTAAAAATAGGACCACAAGCTCTGGGGAAATAGTTTTCAATCCACTGCTTCATCTCAGTGTTATTACCACAGGGATTCTAGGTCAACATTAAACTGGAGCCGGTTCTCTTGCTGTGATCTGAAATTCTCTTGGAAAAGGTTAATGGAGAGTAATAACTCTACCTGTGCCACACTTCCCCCCATCTATCTTTCTGTTCACATTTATACTGGGCTCATCACTGCCACAGAAAGGGGACAATGAAAAGGCTCAGATCTCTGAATCTCTGTGACTCAGGTATTGATCAAACCACCTGCCAGTTGAATGAAGTGGCACACATGTATGCAGACAGACAGGTTTATAGAAAACTCCAGGAGTTTCCAGTCTACTTTATGGGAGTATTTAGGCCAAAGGCTTTTGAGATACAGTGTTTCCAAAGACATTTTTGGCAGCAGCAGCTTCAAGTAATTTTTCAACAGTCTACGTGCATGTTAGATCTGTCTAGTCTACTGTTTTCACTGAAGACTTTAGGTTTTAAGTTTGTTCTACAAGGAAGCTTAATCAATCAACTTCCCCTCCCCTCCTGTGCTATGCTTGAGTTAAATCATTCCTTTCTGCACATTCCTTTTTGTACCAAGGATGTCCTACACTTTCTCAGTTCTCAGAATATATGGAGATCAAAACAAATTTGGTACCAAAGATTTAATGAGCTTGATTGATTTGGGAGAGGACACAGTAGAAAACAGTATGTTTGTATTTTTGACTGGTTTAATACATTGTTTATAGTTTTCAGTTCTGTTGCAAGTGATCATTTATAAATCTTGCAATTATGTTTTTCTAATCTTAAAAACTTCCCTTGAAAAACACTCACTCATTTCTTTCAAAACCAGAGTGTTTACAAGTAGGGAATACAATACAGCTTCACTACTTTGAATACTAACTCCAGCAATATCTAAGAATTATTTTTATTTTCCCCTGGGAGAAGGTTTGTGCAGCTTTAAATATGATAAGTAGTTTACAGTATTTCTGGATGATTGATCATGACTTTTAGCTTCAGAAACCCAATGAACTGGAATAAAAATATATGAATATTCATTTCTCCAGAATCATGGTCCGTAGCTTTGTATGAGGCCTTTAAAAGCTATTATCATTTATATAGCACCATAACTGACATTTATAAAATGTTATAGAAGACAGACATACAGGTAAATGGTCTGACCTAGTCAGTCATGTTATACTTTTCAATCTTTATATTTTCCTTTTAATCCCATCTTTGTCTCAGAGACTTCAGAGAACAGAGGAAATAGGTTTTCAATTGAATGTTTCATCACAATTATATATCATACAATAATTATTTGAGTAATTGCTTCTCAAGGTACTTTCAAAAATCTTGTGTAAACAATGGGAAATGAGTGAATATAGAATATGAAATAGAATATTTTTAAGATAACTATCTCAAGCGAGAGATCAGCACTAGGCTGATTCTGAAAGAACCGTAGAATTGCAAACACTATTCTTAAGTTCCTGCTTAACATTTTGATTTCGTAAAACTATTTAATTAAAAATCATGTAACAGAGAAAGGAGACATCTTATCATCCAACAGACAACATTTCCACTCATACTCTTCTCTTTACACTGACTAAGGCCTACTAACATGATTGCAAATCACCATTGCAAGCTCTCCTTAACTAGTCCTGGTAACGAATGAAAGCCAATCAGGAGTAAATTTGAATGAAGCCAGGTTTCTATAGCAAGAAATGAGACAATGAAAGACTGGATCTTTTACTTTTTTCCTTTTTTGGGTTGATTCCACCCCTGCCCCTCCTTTATTTTGACAACTTCTTAAGTATCCCTTGTGAAAAAGGACCAAATCTCTGAAGGTTTAAAAAAAAACCCAACAAACTAACAACCCCCCCCACCACCAAAAAAAAAATAAATTTCCACACTACACAGAGCCATTTCAATTCTGAGGATGGCAAAAAGTCACTCCTCTGAACCACAGCAAAAAGAACACAGTTCACTGAAAGAGTGGATGCAGGAAGTTTGATGTCCTAACTCTCAACACAACAGATACCCAAAATGATAGGGATGTATGCTGCAGAATGGTGCAAGTGCTTAAAAGTAACTCTGTTACCACAAAGTCTAGATACTCTCTTTTAGAAGCACACACAGCAACAATGCAGTCTCAACTCCACTCAAAACATGAACCACAACTAGAGAATACAAGGCTCGGCCTTTCTTCTGGCTGTGATATCCTGTGGACTCTTTGCCACCTGAGGCCTATAACTCTCTAAAAATCTGTCTTAGTATTTTCCTGATACATAGGCTAAACCCAGGATGCCAACCAGCAACACATAAAAATTAAGGACATTAAAAATTAAGGTAAAAATTAAGGACATTAAATGTGGAGCCAACTTAATCTTCTACTTTCAGGTACATGGAGACATCCATCCAGAAATAGGATCGCAGACCTTATTTTGTTACAATCTAATCCTTAAACATTAATCTCCAATAATAAATTAATTTGAAAATGTTTCTGAAAATTCACTTCATTGTCTTAATTTTCCCCCTATAATCAGTTGTAACAATTTAAAATAAATTGTTATTGTAATGGAACTATTTCCCCTCCTCCAAATTGCACTGCTGGAATAACGTTAAAGGTATCTGATTGTGTATAAACATTACAAGTTAATAATGCATAAATATATAAAAATAATAAACTAAGGCTTGAGAATTTCTCTGTCTATCCTCTTACTTTAATCCCATGAAATGCACAGCCTAAGAAAATTCAAGGTTACCTGAAATTTCATATGCTTATAGTTTTCTAAGCTGTGATTTGGATAAATACAAATCAGTGTCTATTTAGCCTATGACAGCCAGAGAATTATGTCACAGTAGTTAAAGAGAGAAAAAGGATAGAGAGATTAAATAGCAAAAAGCCCCCCTGAATTTTTATAAAAACAGCATGAACAAACTCAAATGACAAAACTTTATAGTCAAAGAACAAAGGTTATTAATAAAATTTATCTTGCTTCTGTGACTTCTGTCCTTCAGAAACGTGCAATATTGCATAGGTAACCCATTAGATGTCAGAAGATGAGGCAATTTCTCACTGACAATAAAAAAAAGAAAAAGAAGTTCAAAACAGGCCAGACATCAGCCTGACTCAAAAGGGGAGAAATATTTATATGTACTGCCTTCCAACTTGTCCATATATTGGAAAAAACTCTTAAGATCTAATTCTAATACTTCTGTTCCTTTGTTACATGGCTTTCAGAAAATCATTTTAAGAAGCTTTATTTAGAAGTTCTCAAACTGTAAGTTACCATTGGTCTGCAGCTTAACTATCCTATTCAGTAATTGAACTTCGCCAATCTTTTCCCTTCAAGCAATCATTCAAATTATTATAGAAATTGACAAATATGTTTCTCAATGTGTGATACACATATTAAAGGCTATTTTTGCAAACAAAAGCAATAGCAGTTTTACCCAGTACACACTAAGTGGATAAGACCAGCACTTCTGTTTTACAGGTTCTAATTCTATGCTAAGAACTTAATTAATCCTTTCTATCAAAGTGAACTAAAAGGGGACAGAAAGAAACTAACAAATGTTGTGGTGGAAAAGAAACTTCTTCTTGAAAGTAACTTATCTCCTACTTTCTAAAAACATTTGTTCACAACCATATTAAAATATACTATATTATAATTAATTACCTTACAAAATAATTTATATCTTTTATCACTGGAATTTAAGTTCATAAATGGCCCATAGCCAGAAACTATTCTGTCATCAGTATTCTAACATATTTTCCTCATACATCATTCTAGCCAAGAAATAAGGTCAGTGCATACCAACTATGCCTGTAAGTTAAGTACCTGTGCCAAGGAGCCACCTTATGCCAACAGAATTGGTAGATGCAGGGGTCTTATCTCTTCTGCATGAATTTCCTCAAAGCTAAATATAGCTTAATTTTGTCAAAACATTGTGGTGTTTTATTAGCACATTGCTTTGCTCTATAACTCCTTTCACTGACTTAAAGGCCATCTATCCTTTTAGATACACATATAGATATATATAGAGAGATGCTTACAGATGTCAGTAATCATCCTCAACTTTGTAAAAATACCTCTTCAGTTTCAGTTATTGTAATCTAATTTTGATTGTAGACAAGAGGAAACATGATTACAAAAGGTTAAATGTGGTCCTTCATTGGATGGAAGTACCAACGTCACATCTCATTGCCCAATGGAGGAAGTCAGATATTGAACAGTACTGATCCCAATACAGACCCCTGAGGGAGGTCACTTGTCACTGATCTCCATCTGGACATTGAGCCATTGACCATTACTCTCTGGATGTGACCATCCAACCAATTCTTCATCCACCAAACAGTCCATCCTCAAGTTCATATCTCTCCAATTTGGAGAGAAGGATGTTGTGGGGGACTGTGTCAAAGGCCTTTCAGAAGTGCCGGTAGATGACACTTGTAGCTCTTCCCTTTTCCGCTGACGTAGTCACTCCACCATAGAAGGCCACAAGTTTGGTCAGGCAGGACTTGCCCTTGGTGAAGCCATGCTGGCTGTCTCGAGTCACGTCCCTGTCCTCCATGTGCTTTAGCATAGCTTCAAGGAGTATCTGTTCCATGATCTTCCCAAGCACAAAGGTGAGGCTGACTAGTTGGTAGTTCCCAGCATCCTCCCTTCTACCCTTTTTAAAATGGGTGCAATGTTTCCCTTTTTCCAGTCACCATGGACTTCTATCATGGAGAGTGGCTTGGCATCTCATCAGGTCCCATAGACTTCTGTATGTTCAGGTTCCTCCAGTGGTCACAAACCTGATCTTCTACAGCAGGAGGGACTTTTCTCCCCCAGTCTTTGTCTTGTGGTCCATCCACTTGAGAGGTGTGGGAAGAGAGATTGCCAATGAAGACAGGCCAAAAAGTTGTTGAGTACCTCAGCCTTCTCCTCCTCCTCCATTGTTTGCCAATCTTGTTCATCAGGGGGTGCACTTTCATTGACCTTCCTTTTCTGGCTGACGTACCTGTAGAAGCCCTTATTATTTTGCTTTGAATCCCTTGCCAAGTTCAGCTCCAGCTGCACTTTGGCCCTCCTGACTCCATCCCTACACAACTGGGCAGCGTCCCTATACTCTTCCCAGGATACTTGTCCCTGCTTCCACTGCCTGTGCATCTTTTTCTTTTCCTTTAGTTTCACCAGCAGGTCTTGACTCAGCCATGCTGGTCTCTTGCCTTCCTTAATTAGAGTTGCTCTGACCTGTTCTACTGCTATGACAAAATATTAAATAATTATTACAGCTTCTCTTTTTCTCTTCTTTTTTGATTACTGCTGTTGGCTGATAGGGATGGTGATCATTCGCATATCAGACACTCTTTGAAATGCATGAAATAGCTGTCATCATCTATTTTTTTTGCTCACCCTTGAAATCCTACAGACTACCGAGTATACTAACAACTAAGTAATTAGAGGAACTCTATCCTGCTACTTCTTCCTCCAGGTATAACTCAGGTACAGAGATAATAGCAACTGCTCAGTGAGCACCTCTGTTTGATGCCTTTTTCCCCCCACTTAGGATTGCGAGCAAACAGTAAAGTTATTAAATTGCTTTTGTTTAAAATACACTACACAGTTCAAACAGAATTTGCTCAAATTTGATTTAAAAAAATATTTTACAGATTTAAAATTTAAATAATCAATTTTTAAATGCGCACCCAGCCACTCACTCATCCTTCTTTCTCTCCCTTTCCCTGCTATGGAATGTTAACTTGGGTCAGCTGTCCCAACTATGTCACCTCCTGGACCCTTGCACAACTCCAGCTTAATTGCTTTGGTTGGGGGTTAGGGAGGAGTAGGAAGGAGAGAGAGCTTTGCGAGCACTATTCAGCGACAGCCAAAATATTGGAATATTACCAACGCTGTTTTAGCCACAAATCCAAAGCAAAACATCATAGGGGCTGGTATGAAGAAAATTAACTTTGTGCCAGCCAGACTGTGTACGGAAGGACTTGGTGGATGTTACTGATTCCAAGTCCACAGAATCTCCTAGCAAAGATTTGAGGGTTTGTGTTTGTTTATCAATTCACTTTGTTCCATTATGAGCAAAACTTGGTGGACATTTCTCTCAACAAATGAATGTTTAGACTCATAAGTTGAAGGCTTCAAACACCCATAGGACGCAGACTGCAAAAGTGTGTGTTTGATTAAAGTTTGGAAGCAAAATAATGAGTACAGACTTCTGCATCCAGAATTTCTTCATTGGCTTTAGAGGAAATGTGTATGAGTGTAAAGATATGCTCTGTATGGACTGATGAATTGACTAGGGCTTAAGGCTGAAGAGTCTGAAGACAAAAACTAGAAAACACACAACAGGAAAAGGAGTTATGAAATCTGGACCTTATAATATTCATAAGACCAACAGCGCAATAATTTCCATTACAGCTCTCATCACAGTATGAGACAAGATATGTAGTATCATCAGCTCTACAATGTATTCTTCTACAAAAGTTATAATGCTCATGCCAATGATGATCTTTACATTATCATGGCAAAATTAAAACAGTGCGTGTGTAATTTGATTATATTGCATGCTTTTATAAGTTTTAACTAGATCTTTAGTATGTAATTTGGAAAGCACAAACCCAGGGCAATAACCTCATTAATCTTACCAAACAGATTTTCACTTAACTCTGTAACATTTTTAGTGATATATTTATTATTGACATTTATAGTACCTGATGCACGCACTGAAGCTGTTATCATATGATACGTAATCACGCACAAAAAAATCCTTAATGTAAAGATTTCACATTTCTGCTGCTTGCTATACCATAAAAAAAAAAATCTAGTGAAACATTTATTATTTTTATTGTTATTCTTAACAGTAATAATAAACGTTTATGCAGTGCTATAACTTGGAGTACTTCGACTTTAAATAGAAATTTGTGATAGTTGGGAAATCGTCATAATTCAGGCAAGTAGAGAAAAGAAGGATAAAAGTTAAATAAGCTATACTAATATTAGCAAGTAAAAAAATTGATTTTTTGATAAAGACAATAGTCTGGGACGTGAAAGTATACACACATAGAAATTCTTAGAAGAAAGTAAAACAAAGGCAACTGGGATATTGCTAGGACACTATCCACCAGATCAGCCAACTGTAGTTACATCTCATAGAAATTCTCTTCACAAAGAAGCTTACAAGCCACTGTGCTCTCTGGTTTTGGAGATCCTGACAGAATTCCAGATACCATGGCATACTTGACCAAATGCCAGAAAATTGAGAATATTTCCTGATATTTCCACCCTATTAGCAAAACCAAGAATGTTTGCTTAAAATGCTTAAAATCAAATGCAACACTTTCTAGGAAGAAGGACCACAGAATAAAATCCATATAAACACAATTCTGAAAACATGAAGTATTAAAAATTCAGACATAGATCCCAGATTTTAACTATGTACTCACTACATAGTTCTTGCAGACATTTGACAGCTTTAATGATTTTATTCTTTCAAGTCCAGTAAACCAATAGCAGTCAACATCAGCTTTTCCCTGAGGAAGACAGGAAAACAGGATTCAGATAAATAATCTTTCACCATCTTGAATGTTTGTTTCTAGTACTATACACTCCAATAATAGTCTATTTTTGACTCTGTCTCGAATAACTCACAGAAATTGTTGGGGGGTAAACAGCCACTATACTGTGATCAACCATTTTATCCATGCAAGTGGATATATACCATATATGAGCACTGAGACAGCAGCACTTCAGGCACTGCCAGAACAAACAATGCACCTGACATCTTAGTCATACAGGACAATTTGTGTCTAAAAGCAATTTAATAAACTCAGATAAAGAAGAACGGAAGGAATACTTTTCAGAGCATCTGAAGAACCTGAACAACTCTTTCAGAAAACCTTTACCTAATAATCAGATATCATTGTGTGCTTTCAAGAGCACTGAAGTAGGTTTATTCTTTTGTCTTTTAAGTGAATGCAGTGCAGTAAAGCTTCTGGACCTACAAAATATGAAAAAACCCAAGGTTAAGAAACAGAGAACTATTCCCTGCACCACTCTCCATCCTTTGTATATTTAATAACAATAGTAATAGAAATCCTAGACTTGTAACATCTTAGGCATACATGTACATCTTTTTTTCACTGTCCTGTGGAAAATAAGAATTGATCAGGTTTTGTAGAATTCTATTTTAGATGTGTTAAACTGTGTAGTATGAATAAGGAAACATATTTCTTTATAGAAAACAACTTCTGTGGCAGCTGCCCACCTCTCAGTACTTTATTTCAATCAGTGAATTTTATCTTTTTTCCTACAGGAGCAGGGGCTTTTTTGGTTTGTTTAACACCCCAAACTCTTATGCTCCCCTTTCTTTTTAAAAGGAAACCCATGAGGTGAGGTATAAAGTTTGACAAGAAAACCCCTTTCCCATGACATTTGGTATTTAAAGAGCAGTTAACACTTGTGATGAAGTAATTGGGTGCAGTGCCTACAAAACCAGAACCACATCATCACTCTGACATAATCTAGAGTTTATTTACCAAACATACAGAATATAGCCATGGATAGCAATATCTAGTCAAGTGGTTTTATCCTACATACCACATCCTGAAGCCACAAGCCATAGTCCCTGCTCCTCTGGTCCAGGTTAGACTGGCAACACAGGGCACTCATGCTGATCACTCAATGTGTCCTACTCCTTGCTAGTGGCCTGCACCCTCTGCAAGAGTTCTACCTTAGGTTCAACCTTTGACATGGTATCTGAAACTCACACATAACATACACCAACCACACCTCCCACTACGCAACAACTGTCCTCTCTATTTATTGCATTATAAACTAGAACAACAGCACATGTTGCTAATGGCCTTGCTAATCATGTAGCCTGAGACCAATCTCTTTGACTTGCTCTGTATCCAACAACAATCAGCAGTTTTCACCATTTTCATCAGGCTTTCTCTCACCCCCCTGTCCTCCAGCCTCAAATATGTTACAAAAGCATGAAGTCAGCAAACATCACATAACGTAACAAAGTTTGTCTACTGCTTCTTTGTTTTCCAGCTCATCCTGAGCTAATCTAGTCAGACTTGGTAAATTTAGCCAAGGTCTCGTTTATTTGGGCAGTGATTTAGGGTAGACTTCACACCATAACAATGTTTTAAATAAAATTTGCTACAACCTTTTTATTTGAAAACAAGCCAGCTAACTATTAGATCAAGTTTCCTGATGCTCCCTAAAAGAAGTATAATAAAATAAGATGTTGGTACTTTTGCACAGTCAGGACACTACACATACAGATAGTTTAAGATTTTAATACAGCTCGTTTCATAAGAAATCTTTATAACCTAGTCCAATTACGTCATTGGAGATAAAATCAGGCAGAAGGGTTCACCCTGGCTTGTGCCAAAACTTTTTTTAGCCTTAGTTTTCAAAATGTGTTTAAGTTCCTTCCCATCTCTTTAGTTCATACATATACCTGGTTATACTAAAAAAAAAATCTCTTCCAAAAAATCTGTTTATATTACAGATTTAACTATAATAGTTGTTAAATTCTAAAGAATCTATAACAATAATGTGTTTGCTTTTGTGAACAGAATTAAGAGATATTTAGTTCTATTATAAAATGCATTCTGACCCATATTAAATCTCATTTTAATACCTCATTATATTTAATACAGAAAATGCAATTTTAAATAAAATTCAGGCATCTTTGATATTAATGCAAGGGGTTTTTACCCATGTAATAAGATTTGCATGTTTCCTCTTTTTGAGAGAGGGAAGTTTTTACTCCAATACTCAATAACATAAAAAAGATCCAGTCACCTTGTTGTCAAAATACTCTATGGCCATTTTAGCAAATAACTTCTGCTTTCCACTGTCTCTCTTAGGATATTGATCCAAGAATGATTTAAACATTATTTACCTCCAAGATTATTAAACATCTAGACTGTCAAAAATTAAAAAACAAAAAGGCCTAGGTTATCCTACCTTTGGCAGGATGCCTCTCCAGCTCCTGTTCAATCCATGCAGGCTCCCTTAAATAAGACAGGAAAGTAATTTTTACATCTTAAATATGCTAAATCTTCCCAGAAGTTTCCAGTTCTCAGCTTCTCCTTTTATAATCCACACTTCTGGCAATGCGTAGATTTTAAATGACTTTGTGATATTGCTTGTATTCCCAGTAATAACTCTTCGCATCCGCTTTAAGTATTATGGGATTTCAGCACTTATTTATGTGTGACATCTCTTGCAAAAGAGAAAAAAATAGAACTCTCAGAAACTTTGTTCATTACCTTGGAATTCTCTTCCTGCTGGCTGTAAGTATTATCTGTTATCATGAACCAACTTAAAGTCATCCACTGTAAACTACAATCTGAAAGAAGAGAAATCTTTTTTGCCAGGTATCTTGAGACTTGTTATAACGTGAAAGTAACTTCCTGGTAGTTTCTTTGGGTCAGACTGAATAGATTTAGACTAGTTGATTCTATGTGTAGTTAAAGGTGTATATCAATTGTTGGTATGCGCTCTACTGCATTTTTATTTACATGAACAAATACATAGCATGTCAATTTATGCATTTATCTAGACAGTCTGGTTATTAGTTCTTAAATTCTGCTATTATGAAGAAAGAATTCTGCAATTGGAAATCACTACCAAGAAGTTGCAAACATGAAAGACACACAGTGAACTTTCATTGGGAGATACTCATTTGCTTCATCTGCATCAGAAGTGCCACTGAGATAAATATCAGAAGTAGAATTTGTACTTTCTTTTTAAAAATATATATCGACTTTTGCAAACATGTATACAATCCACCAAGGAACAGATAAACACCATAGATTCCCATGACTATATTGATTTGTTTGGACTACAAATGTCAAACAAATCACTGATGGGATTAGTGAAACTAAATAAAATATCAAATGCTGGTTTTGCTTATTTTTGAGCCTACAGTGTTCTTAGTCAAAACCACTATACTATACACCAGTGAATGGAGAAACGCTTCCAGTGAATGCACATAGTATGGAAAATGGACAGCTGCACAGAGAAGGCACAGAGCTGCTTAATTACTGGAAACAAGTGTTGAATCAAGGAGTCTTGAAAGCAGAATAATATGCTTTTAAGTTCAAGGACAAGTAGTAACAAATTATGTCAATCCAAATACTGATCTACTTCAGCCCCTTGGCATCTTCTGTTTTACTTTGGTTTCTAAATGAAGACACAAACACCTGTTCTTGCAGCAGGTGGTATTTGTTTATTATGGCTCTTCCTGCTGAGTTTTAATCAGCCTGCAGCTGCAGCATCCAGGGTAAGTAACAGTTTACAATACCAGACTTTCATATATCAGCAGTATTGGTCCAGAAAAAAATGTTCATACTTCATTTCCATCATATGTTACCAATCATGTAATTTCCTTCTCACACTCCAAGTTGCTAATTAAAGAGTGAATTCATTTATAATGCTAGTAAATGAAGTTTTGAACATTGTGCCCTGAGAGTGATACTTGATTATGTGCTCCTACTGCAAAGTCTCCAATTTTTGGAAGAATATTCCCAAACCTCTGCCAGTTTGTACTCTTGCCATTCTTTACTTTGAGAAGCATTGTTCAGGGAGAATCAAGAAGCTCAAAAAAAAAAAAAGTCAAGGAACAAATTAACAACATGTAAATCTCTCAATCCAGGTACCACTGAAATAAGAAAAATATACTCATGGGACAGGAGAAGTAGAGTAAAAACTTTCTACACAGAACTATAAAGTAAGAACACTGAAGCAATTATATGGAGGCATTATTAAGAAATTTTTCCTACATATTTAGATACATTTTAAAGTTTTGATCCTTATTAAACTGTCTTCTATTCATGATCAGCATGCAATATTTGTTAGTTATATTTATTGACTGTCATTAATAGAAAGAAGTCATAGGCTTTAGACTGCTAGATGCTGTGCAAATATGTTGTATTAATTTTGCTTATTAAAGCAACTATTCAATAGTTCCAGTCCTGACGACTGGAAAAGGGGAAACATAACCCCCATTTTCAAAAAGGGAAATAAGGAAGACCCGGGGAACTACAGGCCAGTCAGTCTCACCTCTGTGCCTGGCAAGATCATGGAACAGATCCTCCTGGAAACTCTGCTGAGACACACAGAAATCAAGGAGGTGATTGGTGACAGCCAGCATGGCTTCACCAAGGGCAGATCATGCCTGACTAATTTGGTG